>JAVLVB010000791.1:1247843-1268946 GCA_032876305.1 Orestias chungarensis | reverse complement strand
TTATTCTGTGTCCATATTGTAGATTTTGTGTAGCTCAAATCCTATTTCTCGCATAGATATTATACTCTTATATTTTATTACATTATTTAAAATTGCTATCAGGGTGTAAACTGGACCGGGGGATTAGAATTTTCGTCCCACCTCATGTACCACATGTGATGTGATGACAAATAAAGATTCCTTGATTCCTTGATTCCTATTTTATTTATTTTACTTACTTTACTTCGATTTTATTTATTTTTATTTTATTTTATTTTTTTAACTTATTTTATCTATTTTAATATTAGCTCTTGGGTGGAATAGTACCGTGAGTACGTAATTTCGTTCCACTTCATGTACCATCATGTATGTAGAATGACAAATAAAGAATAAAGAATCCTTGAATCCTTATATATGCCCTCGTCCTGGTGAGCTTCAAAAATGAAATGATCCACACAAACTAAATCGGACTGCCGACGGTACAATCAGTCTGAATGACCCTCCAAGAACATAAAATCCTACATTTATCCTCGTAGTCCCAATTAGGAACAAGCAAGCCTTCGCTATTACCTTCTGGAAACTCTGTGACTAGCACACTAAAGAGGCACTATTAGGCTAACAGCCGGCAACAAATACCAGTAAAAGTGAAAGTATAACAAGCAGACTTTCTTAATTATCTCAAGTATGCTACCATCTTTTTCCACTTTTAGATGACATATAATATAAAGACAAACTGTTACTTGCAGTGGAAGTGTTACTAGTATAGAATAACAGTGTCCACACAGAAAGACTGTCTGCAGGTCCTGAGCTTGGACAACCACAGAGACGTGATGGACAGCTCATTAGCCAGATGGTCATTCTGATGGGGGGGCTGGGCAGCTGCTAGGGGCCGGATCGAACCATGACCACCATGTTTTGTAGCAACAATGCCTTCCCAAAGCTGATTGAATAGTCAAATCAGGAGGATCATTTCATGTTGGGGGAAGCAAAGGAAACAAGCGGAAAAAACTGCTTTTTATCCAGTCTAACAAGTTTCGTAATCTAAGGCTCAGACAAAGATGCTTATTGCAAAACACCAACCAATAAAAACAATTCTTTAGTTTTCCGTCTTTGTGCAATGAAAATATTTCCATTTTGAGTTTTTTTTATGGACTTTACCATGATAAAATAAAGAGAGAAGCGTAAAACAGTAGCAGACAAAAACCCTAATGCTGAAACATCTGAAGCTGAAGAACTGGAAGGCAAACAGGACGGCACAAAGTGACACATCGGGGCACCAATTAGTCTTTGAGGGCTTTACGTTTGTTTAGACCGAGTCATTTCAGAAAAGTCACTATGACTGACAAACCAAAGCTCACATCAGACAACACAGAGAGCACACAGACGTGCAGGAATCAGACATTAAAAAAGGGACAAAAGCAACATCTTGCATCACTGCAGCAACCATAAGAGACATACAATAGCATGTGCAAACAAACTAGTATTATGTTTCAGAGTGGCCATTCTTGGGTTCCTGCTAACTTTGGCTACATTATATTCGAATAGAACGCAAGATGCATGAACATTTATTCTTCTCCCCACTCAAATTTGGAATAAGATAGTAACATGAATCACACCTTTAACTAGGCTAACAAGGAAAAGACAAAAAAATGAAAGCGGGGTAAAAAATATATAAAAGGAGGAAGCAGCAACGTGGGATCAAAGGCAGAAGAGGAACAAGCAAGCAGCGTGAACGGTCTGTAGGAAAAGATCTCGCTGCTCCACATCTATGCTGATGATTCACAGAGCAGGAGGCCAGCGCGACGTGACGGAGACGGATCTGACAGAGATCTGCTCACAGCACCGAAACCCAGCCACTCTGTGGATTAAGTCGCGCCTCGTCTCATTTATGTTTAAGAATGCATGCGTCAAGTGAAGGAAAAGAAAAGGGCGGACTGGCGACATAAATGTTTCATCCTGAAGAAAATGTTCATTTTCTACTACAAACAATCCAGGCTCCATCTTGCATGTTGGTAAGGGCTTGAATGTTGGGGTTGGATATGATCTTTTATTATTTTTACTATTATTATTTTAGATCAGTAATTATAAGCCTCACTGTTTTAAGTCTTCATAGCAGATATGATATTAAACCGTGCCAGTACCATCTTCATACATAAACGACCTTACTAGCCAGTACTCTCAATCCTTCTGAGAGCAGTAAACTGCAAGATCTATACATGCACGTTTCATATAGTCCGGTCCATATTTCACTCGAACTGCTTTAACTTGTCAATATTTTGTCACGTCAGAGCCACAAACAAATTACTGCTGTAGGAGTTTATGTGATTTGAAATTCATATTAGAGCACGATTGTGAAATGGAAGGAATTTTTTTACATCATTTCTGTGGTCAACAATCATCTTTAGCCCCCTTTACTCTGAAACGCCTAAACAAAACTCTATGTATCTGTCAATACATCAGGTATTTGGTACGGTTTTTCTCCAAGACTTACAAGCCAGGCGAGGAAAGTCTTAATTGTAGAAAGACTCTGAAGGAGATGCAGAGATATACAACTTGAGGGGGTAAGTATGTTGGCAGGAAAACCATTAGTAATGCACTTGATAATTCTGGCTTTTCATGAACGATATAGCTCCAAAATTAGCCATGGTGGTAATAGCATTATGCAGCAGGGATTCCTTTTTTTCCCCAGCACAGCCAACAAATCTGGTCATAGTTGACATGAAGTTGGTAGTTTAATATTTTCGAATAAAAGCCCATTAGAGGATGCAGGAGGCTTGAAACTGTGGTGGAGGTGAGTTTTCCATGAACGTATGATAAGACCAGCAAAAATGGTAAATTTAAACCTACATCCCACGAAATCTCCAGCATCACACAAAAAAAAAAAGTTCATTAATCCATTATTTTCTATTGAAAATTTAGTCAACCTAAGGGCAAAAAATGTGTTCTATACTTATTCTAAAATAAAATAAAAGTAAGCTGTAAGTACTTTTTCTTCCAATTTATATTTCTGCACAACTATCAAATCAAACACATTTTAATTCAATTGGAAATTTTTTGCAGGTTTTATCATACAGACCAGGTTTGTACAACTACAGTCCACAAGGGCAGCCAGACTTTTAGACGAGTCTCGACACACAAAGTACAATTAGCAGGATCCTGGAGAACTTGGTTGATTCAGTCCTTTATTTTGGACCAGAGACAGGTTTTAAGACATCAGCCCTCTAACACTGGAGTTGCAGCCCGCTAATGTAGGCCGATGACAAACTTGGCTGTAACTGGACCACTCAACAACATTTTAATGGGAAGAGTGTCCCAGCTAAATACGGCCAAGACACATTTTGCCCGGTTGTCTCAGTGATTACAGTTTTACTAAAGAATAGAACAAAAGAAAAAAAACAAAAAGAATGGGCGTGGCCTCTTTATCAGTGAGGTATGACTAAGTTAAGACCTTTGACTATCTGAGCAGAAAAACACATTTTAACACAACTTAATATTAGGCAAAATCATTTTTAAACCAATTTAAACCTCGTGCTACACTAGTGCTTTTATCTTGCAGGCCTGAATCATTGCTGGTGACTCTCAACGATAAATAAATAAAAAAATACAAGCGCAGAACCTGCAGTAAAAAATATGAGCTACAGCTTTAATAGATTCAAAGGGCACGATATAAAATCTTTGTTCCTTTGGGTTTCCACTCAACCCGTGTTACCCAAGCAGGCTTTCCACAGAGCAGGTGACGGATTAGATTTTGCACATTGCTTGGGAATTGATTCTAGCCTGGGGTAGAGAGGATGACAGCAGCGGAGAAAAAAAATTTCATGGAAAAAAGAAATACGTGGAAAAGATAATTTTGGGTTCAATGTAAGAAAACAACAAAACGAGGCACCGAAAGAGTCTTAAAATCCACAGGGGAGAAACGCAGCGCTAAAATTGAGCCGCTTTTCATTTGCGCCATTGTTGGGAGGATGAATAAGCAGTGAGCAACACAGCAATGGGATCTTTTCAACAACAGACGGCGATCATAGCACTTCTTGATACCGTCGTCTATAGCGCTCGCTTTTGGCAGAAGGCGTGGATGCAGGTTCGCTGTTTGCATTTATAAAAAGACACCAGAAGCCGCAGAGCTCAGGGATGAAATAAATGGATGCCTTGATTCTAGAGAGCACGCTGCTTGTTTGCAGCATGACTGCTGCTCCGCATGTCACGTCATATAAAAGGCTGAGTGGGAGGGTGTGAGGCAAACGACTCCTGACTATCAACAACGTGGGATTTAAACAGAACCAACATCAATTTCTTCCTTTTGAGACTTTATGCTGATTTAATCTCAGAAAAAAAAGGTTGCTGATAAATCACATGCTAAACAATTTTTTTTAGATTTACAATCTGCTGAAATTAAAAACTGGTGCATTATAGGGAGATGTTGACAAATGATTTGAACTAATTGAAGTGAAAATGTAAAGCTACAATATACTCTAGCCCAGAGTAGTGATTACAGACAGGTCGGGCATTGTAGAATTGAGTCTTTCCTTGTATAAGCACTATCACACCATGCTGACAACATGGACGCTGATACGTAGTGAGAAACACTCATAGTTGGCTGCTTTCTGTATCAGTCTGGTGTCTAAGACTGATGTTAAAGCTATCTGAAAAGAAACTAACGACAGCTCAATTAAGGACTGCGAAAGTAGGATGGGGCAAGATATTCATGGGATAACAGGAAGACTTAATAAAGTACAGCAAAGCTGGTCTGATTAATCTATTTGAGCCTCAACACTCTTCTGAAATTTTATGGTTTAACTTTAGGAATCTAGTTCACTTTTTCAAATATAAGTATCCATGTTTTCCAATTAAGGAAAAGAGAGAGAGGTTTGCGTGCACAACGTAACAATCAACTACGTTTCTTAACCCTGTAAACCTTTCCCTTGGTGAAAAACAAAAAGTAAAACCATGTTTTATGTCACCTGGTCAGCAAGACTAAGTGAAAGTATGACTCCTCCACAAAGTAGTGTTTCCCTTGACCAGGTATTGTTTAGAAACAAAAGAAAACCCCTCATAGTCTAGCTACCTAAACATATAGCCTGGCTAATTATTATTAGCTCAATTCAGCTTGAAGTAAATAAACTAAGCTGCTCATATTTGTTCACCACAAT
This sequence comes from Orestias chungarensis, assembly GCA_032876305.1. Lineage (NCBI taxonomy): Eukaryota > Metazoa > Chordata > Actinopteri > Cyprinodontiformes > Cyprinodontidae > Orestias > Orestias chungarensis. Next base: position 1,263,817 of record JAVLVB010000791.1, on the reverse strand, counting down.
ATATCCAACAAAAGGGAATCCCCATTTCTTACTGCTTAGTCTTAATATTAGAAGAGTAGAACCAAGTTTTGCCACTATAGAAATTATGTCAGGTTAGTGCTCCGATTGGCCTAGATTATATGACTACATTAGCCTGAAATAGAGGGGTTTTTTTTCTGCAATTCGAATTGCAATATTTCTACATTAACACCCACATATGGTACAGTTTATGGTCAAAATCATGACAAGGTTCACTGAGGCAGAGATGAGAAACAAAGGGCAGAGGAAATATCAAAATCGCATAATTCACCAATACCCAGCAATGCTATTGTAGAATTTTTATTTCCTGGCAAATATTATGGTGAAACTATAAAACTTGGCAGTAACAAATTCAAATGGTGTAAAAATGGGACTGATATAAGTCAACTGCCTGGTATTGTAGCCATTAAAAGGGCGAAATAATTCATCAAAAGGTGTGCTTCAATTGTGCATCTCAAACATCCTGGGAACTATGCTTTATATGATGGTTTATTTATCAGTGTTGAGGAATTACCATCTATTTCCTTTTGATTTAATAAGACACCACGTCTAAGACTTTAACCTACGCACACAATCTGGATATCAAATAAAAGCCATGGTCTTCCATGCGTACGGTTTTCGACGTGCAACTGTTGAGGTTCTTTTCAACTCAGTCTTGCGTCACTGTTTTTTTGTAGTTTTAATAGCGTTGCCTTTTCTCTTTTCTTGTCCTCATATTCAAAAAAGCGGCACTGAGGATGGTGGTGGTTATTGTAGGAGGGCTAATCTCAAGAAGAGAGGGACAGCCAATCCGCTCTCATGCATCTGCTCTACCTGCATTATGCCAGTGGAGGTGAGGAGGGTTGTAAGCAGCATCAACTCACCAGATCTGTCCATCCTGCATCACTCTGAGGCACCTGATTTATCACAACGACATAAAAATACACAACACTCATGAGAGAAGCACAGTTAACAAATAAAAAACAACTACAATAAAGGCAATGATGGGATTTAAAAATCAAAGAGGGGCGATTAAGGGACATAATTTGCAGGGAGCTACGGGGAGTGGTGCAGGCCAGGCTGAGAAACACACTGAGGAAGTGAACAAGCCAAGATCTCTCCTTTAATCCTTATTCTAACAGAGCAACCTTGAGGAGGGAACATGGCAGAGGAGCTCTGAACACACGTAGGCTCTCCGCTCTGTCCGTGTGTGGGGAACAGGAACACAATGGGTTCGTGTTTGGTGAGGTAATGTTAGCCCCGTGGCCAACAGTCCAGTTCACCTCCCCGCCTGAAACAATCCACCGACAGAGACACGCGTGAACTCCAACTGAGAGTTCCTCTTATATTTTTAGCTTTTATTTTAAAGGCAGAATGCAGCAAGCAACCAACCGGTTCCCGCAGTTCAGAGCCACAGCGGCTAACTAACCGGCGGCTAACAGCGGAGCTAGCTAGTCGAGCTAGCTCCAGTTGTGGAACCGTAATTCGGCTCTCCGATTAAAGACATACCCCCACCTCCCCCCCGACCCAGTGTCTGCTTCAAGTGCCAAACCTTACGCTTCCTGTGTGCGTGTGAGTTTCCTGTTATTGTTGCTATGTCGTTACCTTGCGTCTCCTGGTCTCAGCAGTGCCGCTCCAAACAAAGCATTGGTAAATGACGCGGAGGTTTTGTTTCCAGTTGTCCACCTTGTAACCGTTCACATGGGAGCACCCGGCCGGACTCATGACAGACCACACATTCAGGACGGAGTTGGAGGCGACAGTAACGAGTCTCCTGGGTTGTTCACTCGGCTGGGCTAGCTTGAACTGTCTGTGTGTGTGTGGCCAGAAAACGGGTTTCCGTTTGGAACCGGGACAATCGGTGTTGTATCCAAAAGGCTCTCCGGGGGCATCTGACAAGCTCGGTGGTTAACAAATATCTCAGATACGAATTCATGAAGCCATCTTTGAAAAACATAGAAAATAACTCCCGTCTCCCCTGTTTCTTCTTCTTCTTCTTTTTGACAGTTGTCTTTTCCTTTAACGTTTGCTCCACTTCTACTCTCACGATTAGTTAGCCTGCTAACTCTCGACTATGGCTTCGCAAGGCCCGCCCACCTCGACGATGATTCGTCAACACAAAGAGGTGACGTCACTACGTCTGGCGGGATGCACGTTGGGTACGTTTGATTCTCCACATCACGTGTTCCGTCTTTTGGAATTTGGAGTTCTATCAATGATGTGGTGAGGAGGAAGCGACACGCCCCCCATTCAGGATAACCGGGAGTATACGGACAATCGGGAACTTGTAACCGTGTTATTCTTGAATGGTGTAAAGTGCTTACATGAGAGCAAGACTTTGCTCCATTTAATTTAGGACTCTTCATCGCAGCCCCGTCTTTTTTTCGTTAAGTCTAATTTTTTTAAAAAAGGTCACGTGATTCTTTAAGATTGACAGCTTTCTTATCAGTTTCATTGTATTATTATTATTATTATTGTTATTATTATTATTATTATTATTATTATTATTATTATTATTCCGGTTGTTTTTTTTAAATATCTTTCACTCTTTAAAAATACATAAAAATAGAAAATAAATAAAAAGCAAAAATGTAAGAAGTTCAAGAAGTTTCATTTATTGTTGTTGGTGATTTTCTTTATATCTATCACAGACTTTAAAAACAAGCGTTGTGATTTTTTCCCCCCTTTTTTTGGCCTCTAATTTATATATTTTTAGTTTAATATTATTCTTTTTTTAATTTAATACCTGATGTTATGCCAAGAAATAGTATTAGCAATGGTAATTGCACACTTATTTTTAAACAAATACTCCCTTTTTGTGAAACATGTCATTTATTTATTTGTTTATAGTTGTTTAGATAAATTATTTATTGATTTATTATTTTTTAAATTAAGTTTTACTACCTACGCTTATTCATACATGTTCAGTGATAAATAAAATTTACCAGTAAGTGGTAAATTATTTGTGTCATTATTACTTTTCATTCATGTTGAAATTTTATTTAATATATGTATATTTTTTGGTAACTTTATTTATTCATTTTTTGTGTCATGAAACACTCATTAACACAGACCCCAATTACAGGACAGCCATGTTCTCAATTAAATCATTTAGTCCAAATATTAAAGTTACTGCTATTCCAATAATCTCTCTGCTACATGCATACGATATTCAGTCTATTCAAGACATATTTGTCACAAGTTTGCATGACTTAATTACCCTGTTAAAAATGTCTCTTTCATAAAATCCAATCCTGGACTGAGAGCATTTTTAAAAGGTCCACATTCCTGAAATATATTTTATTTTACTGAAATCTTTAAATATCAACTGTTTTGAAGGCACAACTTTAAAGACAGCTAGCACAGCATCCTTATATCCAGTTAGAGGGAAGACTTTAAGATTCATTAGTTCAAGCCTGCCACCTAGTGGAAACTAGCTGAGTTGTTTCTTTCTGAGGCATAAACAGCAAACAACTGACAGAAATGTCTTGATTTGAGTAATATATGTGTAAGTCAACCTTAATTAGCAGTAGGGGAGACTTGGGTATGATGGATCACTTTAGGCTCACTTTATTAAGGTAACAATATTTTGGTCAATAGCGTATTTCTTCAAATGAATCAGCTTGACTGTAAAACAATATAGTGTATCCAATTCATCTAAGTATAGATTGTGCATTGGGATAATTTATGTGGTGAATTGAGCCATAACCTTGACCAACTTTTTTTTACGGCAGCAGATTAAAACCAAACAGCTGTTTGCTTTCTTCTGGGTTTGGGAAATGAACATTACATTTGGAAAGAAAAAAAAGATAGAATAAAATCAATCTTCCAGAATCACAGTTGTGTTGTGGATACAACAATTAGTAATGGAGTCATCGCCTATTTCAACAACCTGACTAAAACCCTTATCCTCTCATCACCCTTCCTTGTTCATCCTTCCCTCTGATCGCATTTTGGGAATAATTAGTCGTGAATGTAATGTTGGGTTTACCAAAACCAGCTTTTGCATTTCTCAAGTGTGTCAGTCAGCATTCATGTATTCCCCTTCGGATGCTTTCTGTTTTGCTTTGTTGCAATCACCTGAGGAAATGGCTTTATTTCTCCTGAAGATCTGCATCCTAGATGGCTGGAAGAGGCAACATTATCAGAAAGCTGATATTAGTTGCTGGTGCTGGTATGCCAGCTGTCCCAACTTGTTCTGTTTAAAAAGGCTCAAGTTACCCAAAAGCCGTAATTTCAATATTTGTTTGTTCCCACAGCTAAAATGCTACAATAATAGGCTAAGTTTATGACCTCATGTTAGATAGATACATTTAAATGACCCTTTGGCTGAACCTTCCTCAGTCTCCTCTACTCTCTACCTCCATCTGTGGTCTATACTTCTAAAGATGTGACAAATTACTTAAAAAAAGGGTTTAAATTTAAGTAATTAAATGTAAAATCCTAATTTAAATGAAAATAGATGACTTTAACCTAAAAGAAAAATACTCAGAGAATACTGTAGTATAGAAGTTCGGTTTTTATTTACGAAGTCACGTGGGGAAATATGGATTCCCAGGAATATGTGTTTTTTTTCACTAGAGGGCAATGTAAGCACAGTTTAAAGTTTGAACTTGTGGAAGAAATAACTTCCTTTAGTTGTTAATGACGAGTGAGTAAACATTGTTTCACCTAACTTCGTTATAGTTCCTGAATCACTGTCAGTTTGAAGCACCAACCTGGAAAACAACTTTCATTTTGCTTGGCACAAAGCTTTTTCATGCATCTCTTCAATCCCTAGATGTTTATGCCCACATTTGTACAAGCTGCTCTATATAATATTACAAACTGCAATAAAAAAGAATACATTTTATCTCAAGGAAACCCGTTAAGATATATCCACTGCAAATCTAAGCTAAGTAAATGTATTTTTATGAATCTCTGGATATTTCCAATCGTATTTGCACATTGTTTTGATTAGAGTTGAAGCATCAATGAGGAAAACATGCTGGACGATCTTTACTGTGTGTGTTTTTGTAAGAAGAAACCAAAGCCGGAGTTCTGGGTTGAACTGCGAACGTGAAATGAATAACAAAACCTGATGAATCTTCTATGTAATGTTTTTCATTGTGATTTTCCAGGAAGGAGAACTGACTAAGCTCTGTAGTCAATACTTTTTGCTTGTCAAATCGAGGAATGTCTTTCCAGCAAGAAAACAGACCGTCTGCTAACTAGGCTTAGAATTAGTGAAACACAAGGGATGAACGAAGAATAAAAACCAAAACACTGTTTAAATGTACAGATAAAGCAGGGGGAGGATGCCTGTTGGTGCTTTTCTCAGAGGTCATCAGGCAATAGGTGGGTAACACCCTGGACACGGCACAAGCAACCATGCACACACTTCAACACCAATATCTATAGATCGACACAAACTCCAACATATATGCAATTTGGAAGGACAATTGCAGATTTCTTTTTTTATAAAATTATTGCTGCAAGTCTTTTGGTTTTTGCATGCAAGACCAATTTATTAACATCATGTAATGTAAACCCACTCAAGCAGAGTCAGACTGATAAAAGAGTTTCTGTGACCAATAACTTTCAAGTGTTGCTACTACTTTTCACTTGGATTTAGGCCTGAACTCTGATTGGTCGATTCTAACATAAGGATTTGCTTTTATCTAAGTCTTTATGATATATCATGGATATACATTTTTGTCCCCATTGTCTTGAGATTAAACCTTAGTTCCAGTTCTAAGTTTTTTTGCAGCCTGCAACACAGGGGTTGTCAACAGCAGTCCTCAAACGTCGTTATCCTGCAACTTTTAAATGTGTCTCTTGTCCAACAAACCGAATTGCTGTATCTCCTTCTCAGAGGAGTTAAATTGCCCATGCCTGCTCTAACAGGTTTTTATCAAGGTTTTTAACCCTTACCAAACCATTCCTGCGGTAAAATTGCACCAACCGCAGGATGATGCTTTCACCACTACCTTTCCCTGTGGGGCTGTTGTAATAAAAGCGATGTGCAGTATTAGTTTTGTGTGGTTTCTTAGACATAGGTCAAACCATTACACCACCATGTTCAGGGTATTTGCTTTCTCCTCTGCATGGATTGTAGCAAAGAAATGTATTGACGCTTTCTTTCAGCAAAGCTTTCTTCTTGCCATTCTTTAATAAATTTCACATGCTATACAAAAATACAACACATTGTTATTTAAACCTCAAACATACATTGTTTAAATGCTCAGTGTTGTAACATAAACGAAATTCAGCAAAGCATTAATCATGTTTGCCACTACTTCTAGTAAGAAACTACTATCCTGCAATCATATGTAAATCTCACAAAACAGGCAGGGCATGACAAATCTATTTGAATAGGAAATTTCATGTACACATGACAGTGGAAGAGCATGACCTAAAAAATAATGACTATTTTAAATAGAGATCAAATAAAACCCTGTCAGCTATCATGTGTACCAGTAACAGTTACAGTCCTAGCTGGTTTATACCGTTCTGACAAATTAAAGATGAACTTTAGCGCCAGACCATGAAGACACTTGTACTTATACATGAATCCAGGGAAAAGATTTGAGCGTAGGGCCTATATTGAGGCAAGACCTCAAGTATCAGCATTCTGGATGTTATGCAGCGTTTTTTTACAGCTCATTTAGAGAGCACCCAGCAAGCTGTAGTCTAATCTACAGCAGACCAATTCATTTTTCTAAGTCTGCTTTAGACAGTCATTCCATTGATTCTGGCATTGCTTATAGATGCTAAAGAGCGACCTATGTTATTGATTTGTTTGTGGCTGTCAAAGTTCAGCTATTATTCCTAATCTGATTTTTAGATTCAAAAGAGATTCTCTAGATGATTAATGATAATTGTAGTAGTTTTTTTAAGAGTTGTAGCTATATATGTAAGGACACTATAAAATGTCACATGCATGGTTGAATAGCTGTATAAGGGAAAGAGTACAGTTTATAGAAAAGTGACAAAAGTGTAAGAGGTGAAACCTTTCTTTTCATCTTCTTTTCCTAACACAAATCAGTGATGAACGTTGTTAAATAATCAGGTGTTATTTTAAAATCTGTTGCGATAAGGCTGCTATTTGTCCTAATGGCAATTAATGGGAGAGTTGTCTTCTTTTTCTAAAAGAAGTATCTACGTTAGTATTTTTTTAACTTGCTTCATTGTGACTGATTTTTCACATAGGAAACATTTCCCTAAATAATAGTGAAACACAAATTTATGCACTGATTTTGATTGAATACCTGATTTTATAACATCAATTATAAGTTGCGTCTTTAAATGGAAGAGTGGGCTGAGATTAAAAGCGATTTCGTCAGACAATACACACAAAAATACATTACTTTATGTCGGTCTATCAATCACAAAAATATGTTTTAATGATCGTTGATTGTATCTTTCCAATCAACTTTGATTAAACTTTTTATAGTTTTGCAAGGCCCAGTTGCTTTTAAATTATAAATGGAAGACATAAATCATATTTTAACAAAAGCAGAATCTTTGCTCCTTCAAACAGTGTTTTTGTGATTTGTTTTTTTCAAGCAACAAATACTGTGAGGTCTGAAGTGAGAGTATGGATATGAATAGAGGGTATGCTCTGATATTTGCCAAATGAATGAATACATCCCTCGTAACCCTATTAGGGACCTCCTGTCTGCCTATTTTTGGATTTAATTAAAGCTTTCAGTTTATGCTCTGGCAGAATCGCTGCTTCCAAAAATAACCTGCTTTGGATTTAAGCGAATCTGAATATTATTTGGAAAGCATAATTAAATACAAATATACTTCTTTTTTTAGCTTTTATATCAGATATAAAAAGAATAAGCAAAAAATTATAATTTCTAAAAAAAATTATTAAAAAACAGAGGAAAGATGGAGCCCTGGTATCTGTTGGTCTGGGTTGTAAAGTCATTTCCAGTTTACAAGTCCTGGTTGCCTTAGTTAATGTCTATTTCAGGATATAGTAATAAGAAAGAGATGAGACAAGTCCCAAACATGGAGGAGGTGAAAACTACATCACCACAGACCTAAAAGAACACATAAGCTTGGCTCACATTGGCCAAAACCTCTTTGATAGTCCCTGAGATTTTCAACAAAAATGTTACATGGAATAATGTGGCAGAAGATGTGCGTCCTGTTAAACGCTAAAACAGACCTTCAAAAAACAATATCTTAATTAGAATCCTACATAGTAGCGGCGTGTGATTGGGGAGAGCTGCTATGGTGCTGTAGGAGTTTAAAAATCGTGACTACCAAATGGGAATTCTGCTTTTGGAAGGTTTTGGAAGTGAACTAGGCAAAGTCCATTTTAGATACTGCTGCATGTCCTTTAACAATTCTGCAAAGAAATAGTTCCAACATTTTGATCTAAAGTACTCTTTAGTTTGAATAAACAATTGCTGGAAGTTTTTACTGCCAAGTGTGGCACGATCGGGTTATAACTACCCCAAAAGGGTAATTACTTCTTACCTACACAGGGTAATGTTGTTTTCAACAGCTTCCTTTTTGTTTGATAGAGAAATCAACAGCTGGAATCAGTCCTCTCCATTCAATCTGGTTATTTTAATTTCATATTCAATTATGTTTTATAGTCCAAACCATTTACTTATAAACAAAGAAGAAAAAAAAAACAATACACTTGTAAGGGGGTAAAAATGTTTTACACATGTGTATGGTTTCATGTTTGAAAAACAAATATTTTGACCTAATCTCCGAAGTAGTTTCAGTTGTATTTGACATACTTTTTTAAGAATTATTGTGACTTTCTAGGTGGCAACTAGACATATCGATCTGCTGACATAAATCTGGGATTTAGTCTCACTAAATTAGATGTTCGCTGTGTGGGTGATGATAGTACTTTAACTTCTGGCATTTGTATCTTGCCCAATTTGCTCTGATGCCATTTAAACAAATCCTGTGCAACCAATAGGGCTTCAAAGGGATGAATTTTTATACCCACAAAATAGGAGAATAATAAAACAGGGATGTAGGTCAGTTAACACAAATTACAAATAAAGTAGTCTGAAGTCTTACTTGTATGAATGGAATGTTTATTCTCTTACTAGGTATGATGACTCCACATATACCCTACATCAGCTATTCTGTTTGCCCAATGTGGTTTGAGCTTTTTAAATGTATTTCATTCTTCAACATTTATGAAAATAAAGAAAAAATAATAGTAATAAGAGTGTTTTTCCTCTATGCGTAAGCGTGACCTAAATACATCACTTCAGTTGTAGAGTGAGCATAGTTTAGCATGTAGTGCCATCCAGAAGAATAGGTTTGTCCTTTTAGGATGCATTAATGTTTACCCTGATGTGCCATGTGCCATAACAAACATGTAAACATAGAGCATGAGGCTTTAGGTAACAGTTATTATGGTTGCCAGGGAGCAAAATATGAGGCATACAAAATATCTACTTAGATGCTAAATAACATTGAATTTTACTAGTTTCTTTGACAGATTAGGTCAATTTTAAGCAGTTGTTTCTTCCAGTGATGCGTTATTTCTGACTGAGCCATCAGAGATGGCTGACTCAGCAACTTGTTCAGTGGCAGCGATGCGGCAGGCTTGCACAGACACTTGTGTGATTTTAAAACTAGTTTTTTGAATCATTTTTACTATAGCATAAAACGTTATAGTCGTTTTTTTAACAGAATGGGTATAATAATAAAGAACAAACATTCAGTAGCCAGAAGAACCGACTCATTTGTGAGCCGAGCCAAACACGATGGATCCTTCAAAAGTGCCGGAATTCCCATCACCGACGTCAGCAGGCAGTGACGAAAAAAAACTGCGCTAAAGAAATATGGCGGCGACCCAACCAAAGCTGGAGAAAGAGAGTGAGGACTGCTCTCTGCTGCCTTTAGTTCACGATGTTATCAAGTGGTAAGGGTACTGTGGAGTGTTTTGACTATGTATACTACAGTGTATACTAATTGGGCCTCCATTCTTCTTTAAAGAGACGCGGTAGCAGAGTTTGCTGGTGACCTGCTAGCTAAAGCTAACTGCCGTAGCTAACAGTTGTAATCCAAGCTTTTTTGTACTCTTATCGCTTAATATAAACAAAGAGTTTAAAACTGACAGCAGAAAGCGAGACTTAGATGCGGTAACATTAATATTAATCGAGAAATGCTTCATTATTAGACAGATGGATTGTTTATTACCTGCAGTGATCTAAAAAAATGTAAAATGTTGCCTTAAAAGTTGCTTGACATAACAAATTAAAGTTTATGCACAGGAATCACTGTTAAAATAAGAAAAATACTTAATATAACTTTAACTGCTATCATAACGAAATTATAATTTTACTTTGACATCAGATAAGAAAGAAAAAAAGAGGGGTAAAAGCTTTAATTTCATATAGATGTTATTTTCTATTAAGCTTAAAGCTTTTAAATATATTTTAAGAATAAATGTATGTTTTATGCAATAAGTTTATTTTCAATACGTTTTATTTTGACACATTTTAACTTTGTATGGTCACGATTATAATAGAAAAATTGCATTTTGCTAGTTGTATTTGTTTTGACACGCCTCACTTTATCCGATGTTCAATTTTGTTTTGCTCGTAGATGAAAACGAGGACAGTATCAGATCTGTAATCGTTGTGGTCCACATATCTTTGAAAGTTAACCTGAAAAAACACAGCCGGGTTATATATATTTATTGTATTATTTTTTTTTAAGCATGGACAAGGACAGCCAGGATGTTCATCAGGAGCTGACGAAGCTGAAAACAAAAATCCAGAAGGCGAGGGAGCAGATCTCCAACATGCCCGGCATAGACAGCAGTCCTCAGGATCAGCAGCAGCAGCTCGCCACTCTGAGGGAGCAGGTGCGCACCAAGAACCAGCTGCTGCAGAAATACAAAAGCCTCTGCATGTTCGACGTACCAAAAGCATCGTGACACAGGCGAATTAGACTGGACTTCAATCACCGGAGGACGGAGAGAGAGAAAAAACAACTTGTTTGAGGACATTAAACAGCCATGATGTTTCCAGCAATGGAAAATGTTTTTTGCTGATCATGAAATTTGATTTTGTTTGTTTTTTCGTACGTGTTTGAGTTTGTACATTTTGTTTGTTGCAGTTTCTTATCTTGTAATATTTTTCATATTAAAATAATGTTCAAAATCTTTTTTTATAAACGCCTATGATTTACTGCCACATATCTGTTGATTAATCAATCCACTGATGACAAAAACAAACGGTTCAAAATTCAAGAAAGTACCTAAATGTTAAGGAATGCATACACCGATTTGAAAAGCTCTAGAAATTTTCTTGAAGTTAGTAGTTTTACTGTTGAAAGTTGTTAACAAATATGATACATATGTGAAAAGGTGACTGTCATGCATGAAATGTACCACAAGAGGAAACAAGACTATGAAAGTATCAAGGGTTTTATTTTTCTCTATGCAAAAAAAAAAAAAAAAGTCTCAACAAGGACATAAATACACAAATTCATTTTGTTCATATCTGCAACAAAAACCAAAACCATTCAAAGTGCCATTCTGTGTAAGAAATATGGCAAAATGTAAACATTTCTTCCCTTCAATGCTGCCTTCGGGTAGACAACATCACATTTACAGCATTTTCAGAGCATCTGCATCTCATCCTGACTCCTATTTAGATCAAGAAGTCTACAGATCTGTTCATTTTTTTCGTTTTTGGTCTCATTTTCTGCAAGCCAGCTGTTTATTTCTTTTTTTGTGGCTACAATTGTTCTGAGGGTCTCGTTTTTCAGGAGGTCAACAAATAACGCAGCCTTTCTCTTTGGCCTGGCCGCCCCCCACTGCCTTCTCCTTGATGTACATCAAGTCACTCTGCACGCTGGGTCGGCGCGCAAACGGCGCCACTATCCCGTACGCGTTGCCGTCCTTGCAGCGCCGGCTCCTGAACGACTTTCTGTGCAGGACGTCGCAGCACTGCAGGGAGACCTTGCTGTGTCGGTCGGGGCTCATCTCGTCGGGCAGCTTGGCCATGTTGAAGAGCGTCTGAAACATCCGGTCGACGTTGGTGTTCCTTTTCGCCGAGATCTCAAAGTACGCGCAGGGCTCGACTCCCCCGACCAGCTGCTCGATCTCCTTGTCCCGCACCTCCCGGTAGAAGTCCCGGTCGCACTTGTTGCCGCAAATGACGAGCGGGACGTCCAGCTTCTCCTTGGTTTTGTTGCGCAGGCAGGACTTGGTTTCGTGGATTTGGCGCTTGAGACGCTGCACCTCCTGGAAGGAGTCTCTGTTGTCCAGACTGAACACCAGGATGAAGACATCACCTGTTTAAACCAGAAACATCACATGAGAAAACACGTTTGCAGAATCAAATTAAGGTGGAAAACGTTTGGAGTTTGGATTCAGAACTAAACTCACCAGTGAGAATTGAAAGTCTCCTCATTGCAGGGAACGGATGGTTTCCAGATGTGTCGAGGATGTCCAGCTGGTAAACATCCCCTCTGATGCTGTAAAACTTCCTGTGAAAGTCTTCGATGGTCGGCGTGTACTGGTCATCAAACCTCTCGTTCAGAAACCTGGAGATGATGGCGGTCTTGCCAACTTTAGTGGAGCCCAGGATCACCATCCGGTGGCAGTTCTTGGCGGGGATGTCGAAGTCGTTCTCGGGCGGAGACATTTTCTTAATCATTGCTGCGGCAGGTTGCACCGGTGCTCAGCGGTGCCTTTAAATCCCAGCGGTGATGAGGTCTGATGGCGCTCTGTCTGGAGCTGGAAGGTCTGCCGGCTGAGGTTTTATTGGGGCTGATCGCCGCGCCTCCACTGCGTCATGCGTCACCCTGCAGCGCCATAGGAGAGCAGAAAAACTTGGTCGAACAACCTTGGAAAAGCAGTTCTGACAGACACAGGTATTGTAAGACGAAAAAGGTTAATTTAAAATGAACATAGCTGTTAAGACAATTTGGATTTTTAAAGATTATAATGGAAAATTGAGTGGAAGGAAAACCTTTGGCGAACAACCGTTGAAAACCAGTAGTGTGAGATGACAATGGTCAATTTTAATTAAATCTATCCATCGAGAGAAAGGCATATTTCAATATAATAATGGAAAATTGAGTGGAAGGAAAAACTTTGGTGAAAAAACTGTACTGGAGGTAACGTAAGATGAAAAAGGGTAACTAAAATAAATGTAGCTGTTAGGAGAATGCGATATTTCAATACAAGAATAGAAAATTGAGGGGAAGGAAAAACTTTGGGGAAGATGAAAAGGGTGAAATTGAAATAAGTCTGTCTGTTAAAAGAATGTGATGTTTAAATATGTTAATGGGAAGTTGACTAGAAGGACAAGCTTTGGCAAAAAAACAGTACTGAAAAAGTCAAGAGGAGAGAGCTCATTAAATGGTTTAATCTGTGTTTCCAGATACATGAAACACAGGTATAATCAATAATTATCTTTATTCACCGGAATAATATTGCAAAAATATGTAATATTTCTATTGTGTCAAGAAAAATCTAATGTGTTTTTTTGAATATGCCTAAATATGTGGCCATTATTTTCCACTTTAAAGCCGCAACCATATCACTGCGAAGCAATTCTATGCATGCTCTTATTGCATCCCTCTTTGGTGTGCCAGCAGATAGACAAATTGGACATGATTAAGAAAAAACTGTAAGAGAATGGAAGCTATGTATGTCTAAAAAAAATCTGTTTCGGGGGTCCTGAAACTACCTCGATTATCTATCACTTCTGTCATTGTTGCTGTTTGGACCAAACGTCAGAATGCAACCACATTTCCAGCAAACGTCATAGTGTGTAAATAGTTATTTAAAAAAACCTGGGGAGAAGTCCAGCTGGCTGTAACTACGGCCTGCAAGCCATTCAATCAAATCCTTATCGACTTTCTCATACGGCCTATTAATTAGGGTGGCCCAAGATAGAGCCTGTGACTCAGACTCTGCTCATCCACTTTGTCCGCTTGAAGCACTCATCACCTTTAACCTATCCTCTCACCTGTGAGCCGGTGTTGAGAAGAGAGTCATTGCTGATGAAAGGGAGTCTTGAGTAAGATTTAATGTGATGAACCCCTCAGGTACCAGTTCTCTTTCAGAAAGATTTAACCTGTCACATAGTCGGGGTTTTCACCATTTGGTGAAAAAGCTTTTACATATCATGCAAGACAAGATTTTCACACACCCCTGAAAAATGCTTTATCAGGGTTTTATATAACCAACGAACACAGAGTAATGTAGAAATATGAATAGGCAGGGAAACTGAAAAGCTATTATCTTGTTTAAGAAACAAATCTGAAAAGTGTGGCATTTACAATTTTATTTTGTTTTGCCCACATCAGCACAGAAATGAGAGCGCGTAAAAAAGATCTTACGTACCTGTCCATTTCCCTCCTGAACATGCTTTACAGCTGTTGTTAGAGAACATTGAACAGTAAGTCGTTGCGTCCAAGGAACCTTTTCATATGGGGACAAAGACGACTCTTGAGAATTTTAAAGTAAAATCAGCAAATCGGTTCTTTTTGGAAGAGTGGCAAATAGGAATTTCACCTGCAAACCTAATAAAAAATGTTGCATACATGCAAAAAGCTCCCATGTACGTCATTTCTATCTAGATGCTCTTTTATGCCAACAAAGGTGTCTGACATCCCTGATTGTTCGCCATGCAATATTGTTGAGTCTATTTTCAACAGGTTTCTTAATTTGAGCCAAGATTCCATATGTCGCCCGCATTTGTAATAATAATATGTAGGTTAACCTACTGCTGCTTGTGTTTTCACTGGGCATACAAACCTGCGTCAATCTTTTATTATGATGAAACAATACAACCAGGGTCAAAATGTTGAGATTGTTCAACGTAAATCTTCAGTGCCAGTTTCATTTCAGCTTCTCTCCTTCAAATATCCTGTAACTGCTTTAAAAATAAAGTAACATTTTTATTCACAATACTTGAGTCGTCGATGAGCTTCGCCATATGTCTGTGTGTTTACCTCATCATATTTTGCGAAACCTCATACCAACCAGCACTGGTGACCTTTTTTAGCCTTCTGTGGGGCAGCAGGTTGAAATCAGATAGGTATACACCTAAGCCAGGGTTGTTCAAAGTCTCTGTCTTGGATTTGTGCAAGCGGGGTGGAGAGAACCTGTGCTGCATCCTTCACTATTGGTTGGACATTCAAACCGTTGTTCTCCCAGAGTTGCATAAAACATATTACGTACAAAATGCATGATTGGCATGATACTGCATCTAATACAAATGTTAAAGGGACCCATTCTATTCTTTTTTTTTTTTTTTTCTTGCTTAGCTTCAATCTAGGTGGTAGCCTTTTTTATCTGTCAAATTTTATTTCTTCTGCAAAAATGACATCTCTTAAACAGTAGAATGTGCTTTAGCATACCGTGTTCTCGCGTTTAGTCTCTTTTAAACGTGTTTGTGCCTGTAAGCCGGTCCCCAGCCTGTGTTTTTTAGATAGATGGACTTCAGGCACACACCTTCCTGGCCCAGCAAAGCAAACACGCTGGTGGCAGCCCGCTCACGCCATGAACAATTATACACATTATACTAATTTTCTTCACAGCAATGTTTGCTTTGGCCAGTTAGGAAGGAGGACAGATAAACCCTGAAGGAGAAAAATGTTTTCGTGTGAGGACAAAACGCGTCAGAGATGATGTGGAAACATCTGTTTTTTTCTTTTTTGCTTATGTTTTTATCTAATGTTTTACAGTCTCTTACCAAATGTTAAACTTAAACCAGCATCCCAGTAAGAGTTGGTTAATTTTTCTATCTAATTTGTTTCTATATGTCTATTGAAGAAAAAAAGTTGAAATATTTCCATTTCTCACTATTTTGGAATAAACCAACTAATTTATTGCATTGTTTCCACTGAGCACTAGGTAAGGCGTAGGTGGGGATTGGTATGTTGGTTTATGGTCTTATGTATTTGAGAGAGTATTCTCCCTACCAGTTGGACTCTCACTGGGCAAATATTTAAAAAAAAACTATAAACTTGTGAAA
>JAVLVB010000791.1:1233255-1247743 GCA_032876305.1 Orestias chungarensis | reverse complement strand
GGATTATCCAACGTCAGTGAAGTATACAAGCATCACAACAGAGATCTGTCCCAGGGATTCTAAAGGAATAGCTGATGGGGGTCACTAGTCATCTAAACCATATGCTAATTTTTCAATTTTTAGCTTAATGAGTTGCAATATCTCCATTTTGGTCTTCTTCATTGCGTTGCGTGCAGAAATAAAGAATTGGTTAGTAGGAGAGCAGCATATGTAGAGCATTGGGGCAATTTCCACCTGCTAGTTAGAAGTACCGCTGGGCTGAAAGTGTTATCATATTATCTGATCTAAATATAATCTTCAATATTGTTATTATTACAGTGTTGCTCCTATTAATCCCAGCTGTTTGGAGCGGTTCATATTTTAATCTGCCTTCAGAAATATCTCAGTTCAGTCTGAAAACAAGTAACCTAATCCTGATGCTGCTACTGTTTCAAATGAAAGGTGGATTTTGGTTTCACGTCCTATCATTTTAGAAAAGAATGGCTAGGATAGGAATTATTTTTTAAGAAATGGCTTCTGCTTTATAGCCATAATCATTTATCAAGGCAGATTTTTGTCAAAGTTGTCAGAAATTAAACATCTATTGTCAGTAATATTACTTTTAAAAACGTACACTTATTTTAAAAAAGATTTTACACTTAAATCTGCTTAAGTAAGTTATTTTTTTCTTTTTACTATGTAGACAACAACAACTTCCGGTTAACAATCAAAACATTCTGATCATGAGTTATCTGACCAACAACCTTGATCGTTTGCTTGTATTATGACAACAAAGAAGGGGGCATTCTGGGAAACCAAACCATATTCTACATTGCAAGTCTAAACAATCAGCTTTAAAAGGCTGCAGATTCAGAGGAAAGCATATAGAATGCATGGAGATAGAGCCTGCCTGTGTTCGCTGAGATTCTGCTGAAAGCAGACCCGGCCACAGCATGTTTTGAATGCTGTGTTTACATGCCTTGTTCTTTTAGTCCTTGCGTGTCAGGCACCTCCGTGCTGCTGAGACTACGATGAATGAAGCATGATTCTATGATTTCCAGGACAAAAGCCTAAAAACGTCACAGCCAATCAGCTCGGTGCCTGTAGTTAGGTTTTAGCTTTCCGAACACCTGTGTGTGTTGCTAGTCTGCCAATCTGTCAGCTGTGGTTTTAATCTGTGATGCGAGCGGTGATTTTACGCATGGTGCATAAGGTTGTAAATATAAGAGGATAAACATCTTCTTAAGCCTTTTGTGTATTACCTTTATGGCCAGAGGTGGATAGTCACTTGTAACATTTACTCAGGAATATTTTCAAGTAAGGGGAATAGATTTATCTGACGGAGTAATTTAGCAACACTATAAATGTTCTCTTGATTTAAGTATTGCTACTCTTACTTAAGCAACATTTCTGGCTACTTCACCCCCTGCTAGTAAGATCAAGAAGAACAAATATATTTTAACCAAAACTACATCAGATGCAAACACACTCCTACAGTTTATGTTAAAAAGACTTCCTATTTGTGTACAAGCTTTATTATTTTAAGGCTTTTTTTCATGAGCTAAGCCTGTTGAGCCATTAGGAGATTTTATAAGTATACAGTAAACACAGTTTTATATGCTTAGAAAAAGATTATTTTTCAAAAGGGTTTCTTGTGCATACATTTGTTATACAGTAATAATATAATTTATCTATATTAATTCTTTCATTTTGTTCACTACAATTATTTGTTGCGATCAGTTCCTGTGTATATAGGTAGAACCCCTTTATCCTTGCTCGAGTAATTTCTCAATGTACTTTTACTTGATTGCAACCATTGTGCTCAAGTGGGTACTTTATGCACACTGGTTAGGACAATAAATTATAGCAAAAAAAAACATAATAGGAGTCCTTGGTTTTCTAGCCTCTTCTATAATAACCTCTAATGACCAGCAATGATTTGCGGAGGCTTGCCGACCTCACCTGCACTGAACAAACGGCAGTTCACAGGGTTCACTCACAGCTGACCTTTTTGACTAAGAATTTCTTTTGCCAGGTGGTTATTTTCATAATGGATTTACAAGCAGTCTGTGCAAATTCATCTCATTACATTGGCTCGGAGTCTTAGCCGAAAAGATATCAGTCAGATCAATATTCATGTTCCCTTCTTTGAAGACAGTAAGACAAAACAAAAAACAAACAAAAAAGAAGACATTTCATCTGCAAATATTCAGACTTTTGTCCTGAATAAACCTGCAGAGGCTTTTCCAAACAGATGGTGTTTTGATAATTTCCAGAGATTCGGTTTGGGTTCCTTTGACACTGTTAGTTTTACATTCAGCCTATAGTAAAGTATGATGTTTGGTGCGAATCATTGTTTTGAGCAAAGTACTGAAAAATTATTAGAGTGAAAATATTTTTTTTTGCATACATTGTGGTTGTAGGACATTATAATGTGAGTTTAGATATTTGGTGCACCTTTTATCTTTTAAGGAACCCTTCTACTAGTCAAAAGCTTAAAATGTCCCCTACTTTTTCTGTGTTGAGAATATTCACTGTGTGTATGTTTGCATTCTTTGGTAGACAAGCTTAAATCTGCTAATAGTTGATGGGATCGTATTCCCATACTTGAATCGTGCATCTCTGCAGCTCTTTTGAGTTTTCCACAGTTTTTTGATATATTTCTTGTCAATCCTCTTTCCATGGAATATCAGCTTAGGTGAACAGTCTAAAGTTGGTCAGTCAACTGTTGTGCCATACTACTCTTTATGTAAATGATAGATTGAACAGTGCGTTTACTCCATGATGCAAATGCTTGCATGAATTATTACATTCCCAAAAATAATTTTTGGATTTTCTTCCACTTCACAATTTTCTGCTACTTTTTGTTGGTCTTTTACATGAGACCCACAATAAACGATGCAGATCAAAAACTGTACACATAACAGCAGAGGTGCATGGTGTAGTAAAGTCAAAATCAATACAGTCAGAATGTTATGTTATGTTTTATAACAGTGTACGGGAACATGTTTTAATTGAGGGCCTGAAAGATGGTCTTCTTGTGCATTTAACCAAAGTCAAAAGACAAGTAACACTGCCTAAGCAGAGTAAGTTTGCATAAGATATTGTCCTGAAACACATTGCCAAAAACAAAAAACCCAGAAACAAGTGGATTATAAAACTCTAATAAATAAATTTTTGGCTGAATGCATGTCTACAAACAACACTCAGTTAAAACTCTTTTTATGCGCTTTAATTTATTTCCATTAGACATTTAGCTGACTAGTGCAAGAGGGAAAATTCACTTCCAGCTGTGGGTACTTCACTGAGCAGTGCCATCAGTAAAT
Source organism: Orestias chungarensis (assembly GCA_032876305.1). Lineage (NCBI taxonomy): Eukaryota > Metazoa > Chordata > Actinopteri > Cyprinodontiformes > Cyprinodontidae > Orestias > Orestias chungarensis. The sequence continues at coordinate 1,244,438 of JAVLVB010000791.1, read as the reverse complement.
ATGGTGACAACCGAGTGATCTTATAAATGCTTAATTGTAGACGTCAAAGAGCTGTTGCCCTTTGCAGCACTGTTTACTTAACTCTAATGGTTTTGGCCCAACAAATGGAGAAACCAGATAGCAAAAGAAAGGAAAATATCTGTATTTGCTTCTTGCAAGTACAAATGTCATCAGACTTTATTAACAAAAATGAGTCATATTAATGAAATAACCAATGTATTTGAGTCCCAATTACACTTTCTCCTTAGAAATGTACAGAAATAAACCCCAGCAAATTCAAAATATCACTCAAGCTTATGTATAAGACTCAACTACTTTCATAAAAAGTGAGCCAAATACCATACTCTAAGCAAAACATTGGAGTCCAAAAATAGAAACAGAAAAACTTGTTTGGGAAAGTATTCTGCATCACTCTGGGATTTTATTTTGAGTCATAGACAGAATTCCAGCCTTTTGAAGCCTTGAATGAAGTAATTTCTTGACTTCTTTTCTTTTTCTCTATGTTTGGTTATATATAGATGTGTAGTTATGTCAAATTCATTCAAATTAACAGTGTATTTGGTTGGCTATCAAATGAAATTTTACTGGTTTGTGTGTGGTTTAGCTGTTTATGGATCATCCAATGTTGTGCGTCATGGGTTGTATCAGGATTTATCACATGCACCTTGCTGTGATCATTCCCGATGAAAGCCTACTCATATTACAATTTATCATATTACACATCATTTTGATGATCATGTCAGATGATATATAACAAAAATGATTTTTTTCATTGTGAAACAATAAAAATCATTGCTGAAAAATAATACATTGGTTTTGTTTTAAGCATGGCTAAACATTAACAGTCCCTGGAGTATTAGCATTCCCTTCCCTTTAACTTATTTTAGGTGAGGAGTTTGAGAATCCCAATGTTCCTAGCAGCCAGGTTTTCAGGGGCTTTTCAGAGTGTCCTATAGCAAGCAGGTCCTAGTTGAGGGATCAGAAAAAGGGTAGCTCATTATAATAATGACCAAAAAGAAAACAGGTCACAGGGAACCTTGTTAGAGCCAGTCCTAGAGGTGGGGAAAGTTAGCGAGTGCCTAGTGGCCGGCCTTTAGTCATCGACTTCTGAGCTTCTACTCAAGAGAAAACATTCTTCCTCCTTAATATAGGCTCAACACCTGTGCGACGGTCGATGGCCAAACAATGGCGATTTGGTGGTATAGACCTTGGTCATCTCCCGCATTGACTTCTGCAACGCCCTGCTAACAGGTCTCTTAGCTTGTGCCATGAGACCGCTACAGATGATCCAGAATGCTGCAGCTCGCTTGGTTTTCAACCAGCCAAAGTTAGCAAATGTCCCACCATTGTTCACTGAGCTCCACTGGCTTCCCTTTAGCTGCTCGGATCAAATTCAATTCACTAATACTGGCATTCAGGTCAATCGACGCTGGTGGAACGATCTTTCATGCACCGAGTATCGGATTCTCTGTCCACTGTCAACAAGTCCTTGAAGACCCAACTCTTCCGAGAGTTTCTCTTGCCCTGAAAGCCCTGAAAGCACTAAATGCACGTACGTTACTTTCTGATATCATATAGTACTTGTGTAATCTGTGTTGTAATTGAAGTTCTAGGTGAATGACATATACTGAATGTTAAATCCTCTTCCAGGATACTGCTGGTAACTTATAATTTGTAAAGTGTGTCGTAGTTCAATGTTTAACCGTCGTTTGGTAAGTTGCTTCGGTTAAAAGCGTCAGCTAAATGCACAAAAACTCACTCTTGGGATGTAGAATAGATCAACCTCCACACTGGCAGAAAAGGCGCAATAGCTGGTATCTGAGGTTTAGCATGATATAGTTCATTTCAAGGAATGGCTTTGGCTATGGAACAAGTTTCCTTGAGAGGAGCTCAACACTTTTTCCACTCTTGAGCATCCAAAAAGTGCCGAGCAGGACTGGGCATACTTTTTGCCCCCTATTAAACATTTAAATAATCATTTATTAAACATTAACATTTTCATGCTCTTCATACAGAAGAATGTCTCCATTGATGGCATGACCTCCATAACAAAAAGGAGTGTTTCATAACACGAGACAGATCTCATACCCCACATGTACTGGCACATCCTTTCTGTTTTTGTTTACCCTAACGCTACGTAACTTGTGTCCATTCTCACCCAGTTTGATGCGGATTTTGCAAACCGCTGAGTTGGTTACTACACAGCAGCCAACACGGATAACCCTGCTGTTCAGCTAATAAGTCATATATTCATACGACTCAAATAATTATGTACAACACATGCACAGGCATAGTCACCACACTAGTGGCCATCATGCGGGAAACATGACAAAGCCTTTGAATTGTCTGCTGATATCCGCAAAGTGTGTGTCTGTCTCTGTGTTTTATCAAGTGTGTAAACATGGAAGCATCACAAGGATATCAAAGTACATGTGGACACGATAAGAGAGGCAGGTGATGTTAATGCAGCTATCTTTTTCACTAATGATTTGTGATTCGTCCGAAGGGTGCTGCAATTTTTTTTATTTGCACATCGACTTGTTTTGAAAAGCTTTTTGATTAGGATCATACCAGAAAACACTGAGTTATAAACCCGATTCCCTTAAAAAAAATAAATTCCAAAAGGATGTTGTCTAAACTAAACATAGGGGTGCACAACAGGGGTCCAAAAAATGGACTAAAAACAATATAATTTCTCTTTTTTCATTAAAAAAATCAATTTCTTCAATGTGTCGAGCAGATGTAAGCTATTAACCCCAGAAAAGAAATCCATTGACCTTGACTATGAATAATTATTTACATTTTCTTTGATAAAATCACTTTGGTTAAATTGTCACTGTTGTGTTTCTTCTTTATTTCCTTCAAGACGTTCTTAAGATAACAACTGATAACATTTTGATAAACATTTTCTAGTGTTACAACTAAATGAGCATTTGTTTCTTTAAGTAAGGTGTTTTCAATGTGTTTCATTTATATTTTCATGCGCAATCTCTTTGTTTTTATTTATTCTGTCGCTTTATTAATAATTGGAATGATAATACTTCACCCTGATGAGGACAACATATTCTGCAGTTTGTGGTTAAAAAGAAGAAGCTTAGAAAACAAGCAGAAGGCAAAACAAAAAGTCTCATGCTAAGACAGAAAATTTTGAGCAACTGAACGTCAAGTAGGTTTTGATGGCTGCTCCCTCTCTTCTTCTTGTCACTCTGTCAGTAGCCCTTGTCATGCTCAAATGTGTTTTTTGTGTTACAGAAGTGTCTTAAATTCAGCATAATTTACAACACCGACCCCAGCAAAACCGTCTAAAGTAACACGTATGACACACGATAGCTGTATCCGCAAACCGTCTGCTCACCTTCTGTTTGTCACATTAACAACCCGGTCTTCTTTCTTGTCTTGTTGTGTTTGCCACTCTTGGTCTAAAGCATTTGCAACTTGGGAAATATTAAAATTAGGTCTATTTTATCATAAGAGTGATAGAGGGAACTTTGGTAGCCCCTAACTCTTGATTCATACCTCTTACGACTAACAGTGAGCATCCTTTCAAAGTCCAGTCCTTGTGAAAAAGGATCTAATCGTATTGTGGAAAGTAATGAGGGGCGTTTCGGGCTGGCTGTGGGGGCTTTCCTGGGCTCTGGCAGGCATCTTTTCATCTTGATGTCCCAGAGGCTAGCTTACCAGATGGAATAGTAATTGCCCCACGTACCTTGGAACTTCAGAATCTTGGCTGTCTCCGTGGATTAGTGCCTGTCTAGCTTGTTGGGGAATCTTTGGGTTTTTGCTTGCTTGGTACTGTGTGGTCTTGCTGCCGCAGGGATTGGTGCTGGGTCCTGGATGTGGCCAAGCCAATGTTACCTGTCCTTGCTGCCATGTATATGTTACAGACTTTGTTTACACTACTCAAAAAAAATCCACAATCGATTATTATTATTTTTACTTACCTATGTTGTTTTAGCATAGGGCTTACAATTTTGCTGTGTTTTGTGAAATTTTCAGTTAGTATTACTCAAGATTTGTGTCTTATAAGCTAAAAGAGGAATTTGCCTCCTCTATCTTCAGAGCCATACATGATCTTCAAACAATCCAGAAGGGCTCTTAATAAATTTGGCTAAGATGTTTAGAAATATAGCAACAAATGTACGTTTTGGGAATTCCTTCATTGGAAATTTGCATTAAACAAAGCAGAACGATAATAAGCCACCTATAACTCTTTTAAGATCTAATTTCCGTGTAGATAGGTTTGAAACTACACGTATTTTTTAAAATTTTAAATGTTGATGTTTCTACTTATTTTAAAACATAAAATAATTTTTTGAAAAATTGTGATTTAATTTCTAATTTTCTATAAATTATCTATAGTAACATTATAGTCTTGTAACAGTTTTAGCTTTAAATGTAATCTTTGCACATCTGTCCTTCTCTTGTCATCTGTTTTTCTTACTGCACTGATAAAAGAAAGGACAATGCAGGGAGCAATGACTATAAAGATAGAGATTCAATATTTTTTAGACAAAAAAAGAGTATGCTACATGCTACAAATGTCATCACAGAAGGTTAATTTGGAAAAAGGGCTAAAATTGTCCCCTTTTCCATTTAGGAATTACTACAACTGAATTTCCTCTCATGTACTTGGTGCTAAAAATAAAAGGCGGTAATGTTTGTAGGTTTTCAGACCACAGAAGGGACACAAGGTCGTGTTCTATCTGCGTGTCATTTCCTAATTAGAAAGGCTCCGAACAGCCATTACCGACAACAAGCGCACACAGAGTGCACAGGTAAGACAGTCTCTGTCATTACCGGCTGCCTGTTAGCCTGCCCACCGCACTGAGCTAATTACACCTAATTGGTCCAGACTGTTTTCAGTGCCTGAGTGGGAATCTGCCTCTGGGAGGGTTGTGATAGAGAGACAAATGTTCTGTAATCTGCGACTAGACAAGTAGTTGAGAGTCGATGATCATACAGATATGATTAACAAAACACACCAAGAAGAACTCAAACACGCAACACATGACCCTCGTTGCACTCTTTTACCCAAGCTCCCACCTGAACCCACAACCCCAAGACCTTATTTGTATCCTGCGACATGCAGCTGCTGGGTTTAGTCCCCCTTTCATATCCTAATTTACCCAGTCATGTTGATGGCGCGATAGTGATCATCATCCCGGTAAAGCAACTCTGTGCATCCACTTTAGTGCTGTGACCTCGGGGAACCTGACTACTTAAGCCCTACCAGGCACATAGAGTACTGGAGTGTTTTTGCCGACAGTGGAACTATTTGTTTTTTGTTCCAGGCTGATTTAACCATTTCAAAACTGAAGATTTCCCCTTTTATTTGGAGCAAACAAACTTTTTTTTTCAACGCTTTACAAGCATTTTGTTTAAATTGGGTTCTTGGCAGTCCATACAAAAATCTGGTATTGCAAGATGGAGTAAAGACTAACGTCTGTGTTTGTTTAAAGGGAACACAAACACCTGACCTTACTCGTATAGTCAAACATAAATGTTTCATTAATTTGAGGTGCATCCGAACATATTTGGTAAAAGTGATCTAGTAACTGACCCAACTGTCAAAGAGAGCCTGTGAGAATGACAACAGTTGAACTTTTTAAAAAACTTTATGTGTAAGTGTACAACATTACAAAGATGAATACATGTGGAATAAAAAAAAAATCTGCTAATTGGGTAGCTCGTGAAAAAACAGAAGACAAAAGGATACTTAAGACTAACGAACACTAAATAAGGGCTTTGTTGTAATAAAATAAATAAATGAAACACATACTTATTTAGAGATTTGTTTTACAATTTATCATAAATTCCTGCAAATAAGATTATTTAGAAATTATATTAAAATACATTTTTCTTGCATCAAAAACCATTCCAAACCCCCCAAAACAAACTCACAATCTCAACTGCATGTATTTAACAAATACAGTCGACACTAACGGATTCATGTAGAGTTGTGGGGTTATTATAACATTTTGAAAGAGAGAGAGAGAGGGGGGGGGTTATTTGGCCCCATTTATACGTTTTCATTTTATAAAATGTTAATATTACAAAGCTTTGTAATTCTGTGAACATCACGATTCATTCATTTCATTTTGGTTCACATAATATCCTCAGAACAAATATTATTTGTGGCTGTGTCGTGGTGAAATGTGGAAAAAGTTATTTTCCAAGGTACAATCCAAAATAAATACAGTAGTCTGATTTGTGGTGAAGTAAGAACATGGATGGAGAGCATCTGGTTTCCAGATTAAAATATTTCGGGAGCGTTTTCTATTACATTTTTTGTTGTAAAGAGATACTTTAAATCTCAAGTTTTTTCCTTCACACCATTAAAAAATACACCTTTCTCAAATACGTGTCACATGATCTGAGGCAGATGGTAAAGGTCCAATGACTTGCTGTTGCTTATTGTTATGAGACCTGCACCGACTGACCCTTTTCACGTGTAGTATGTGGGTTTGGTCATGTGTCTAATTTAAAGCTTAGGGCCTGTTCACACGGCCAGCATATGGACAGTGTAGAGGTCTCTACGAAGTATATGAATAAAACCACAAACTCCTGCCATCTTGGTCGGTCGCCCTTACTGAAAATTGGACCACATCTGTCTACTTATAATATGACATGGGTTTGGGTGCGGCCAGCTAATACATTCAGTCATTCAGTTTCTGATTATTTAGTGAGAATCGACAAGCTGTATACATATTGTCGACCCACATGTGTGGGTAAAAATGTAAAGTTGTTCTATGTGTGTATTTTTACAGTTTGAGATATTCAACTAAATCTTATCTAACGTTCATCAGAAGTTTCTCAAGATCAAAGAAAAACATAATTTATAGTGGCTTTAATATTAACAATAATTAATTAATATGAATTAACACATAACGTTAACTGCCTTTTCTATCTTGCTCAAAATTTAGAAGTTTTTGTTACACAACGATCAGGGCGGTTATTGCGAAATTTTATTTATTTATTAGTCTTTTACTTCAGTCTTTATGCTTAACCCAGAAAAGTGAGTCATATTCTTGAGTTACTGAGTAAATTACACACTATAGCCTTTGTATAACACAATTTGTAAGTATTGCTCTGTATTTAATTATAAAAAAATACATATTTGTTTAAATATCTAAGATATTGTTTCAAATATGATAAAATAATGCTTATATCTCTGAGGCATGTAAACTTTAGTGATTATGATCACAATGTTGTAATTTCTTTACATAATAAATGGTAAAACAATCAGCAAACTAATTTCCTGAATAATTTCTTTCTTCGCTGTCACTCAAACTACAGGAGGAACTTGAGACTTCAAAAAAAAAAAAAAATCAGATGTATAGACCAAGTGTAGACATGTTTGTGATCTTGCCTTGAGGAACTTAGCCTGGAGGTTAATTGAAGTAAACATGTAGAAGCAGAATGGAGAATTATGCTCCTTTAATCAAGAACATCCAACGATTTCAAGAACAAACTATAAATGTTTTTATCATGTAAAGCACTTTGAACTGCCTTCTTGTACTATATAAACATATATTCTATACAGACTTCACTTGACTTGACCACTAATGGCCCAGGGGATCCCTTGGACTCAAATGAAACCATTAAACTGTGTATTGTCTGTGATAACAGGTTTTATGGCGAAAGCAGCTTGAGAGTTTAAAGATGCTCACAGGATGCTTATGCAAGAGCCTCACTTTAGCATGCACCCACAGCAGGCATTCTGCCTACACCCCCCACCAGAGTCGATGTGTTTTATTATATTCTGTATGCACAGGATGTACCATAACAACTAGCCACTTCAGTTCTTAATGAGTCATAATCATGCACGACACCGGCTGCTGAGATCTTCTTTTAATCACAGAAATGAAATGCATTATCACTCCTCTGCCACAAACTGTTTTTTTTAGCTATTGTGTTTTTTTGTTCTTTTTTATTCTTACTCATCCGCAGCACATGTGAGCATCCATTTATTTACAGCTGCAGAACAGGACTAAAATGCATCTTTTCAAACATTCTGTGAGACAAAAATATGATTAGGAAGCCTTACGGAAAATTTCTGCTCCTTATTTTCATTTTGCTAATAATTTCCTCCAGGCTTTTGTGTGCTTCATCCTAAAATTAAACAAAACGGCATCAAACGTGGAAAGGTTCATGCTTCTACAGCAATAAAATGGGATCTAATCTACACATATAGAAGCACAGCCTTTTAATCAGAGTTTTCAGTGGAGCAACAGCAGCTGGGACGAATGGTCCTTATCAGGCAGATCTCCTCCGTCATTACAGAAACAAGGACACACCTGTCAGGACAGTGACCTCCACTGGAGTAATTGTTTGTTCTTGCCCCATGACCCATTGCAGCCATGTATTGAAAAGATATCTTGAATGCATGATAGCAAATGGATAATTTGTAAAACTGAAATACTTTTTGAACTAGACCTACAATTTTCACTTCTTCATTTCAAGGCTGGTTATGGTAATATCCGGATTTACATTAAAACAATTGCCACTGTCATCATTTTATCTGTTAAAAGCAAATAATATAAGAAACCTGACCAATAAATTGAATTCAGCAAAATGTGGAATTTCTATTTAAAGGCGATGACAAACCTGCACCCAGAAGAAAGAAAGCTTGTCTTAAGCTTGAATCAGTTTATGTTCAGCTGTTGGTTACTCTACACTTACGCATCGATGTCAGTCAGAAGCTTACATACTCTTATTGTTGACTGAAATTATGTTTAACTTTGGGCCCTTTCGTAATACATGTCAGCCACTTAAATAATTATGCAGCATGACATCTAATATTGTTAGGATAGAGGCAGATATTTAAAATACATACTAAGAATCTAATGGTAGTAAAAATTATAGTTCCAGACTCAAATGCTATCGGTGAAATTCTGGCACGTTTCTATTAGGATATTTGTTAATTATTTCATTAGAAATTTCAAAGTTTATTGTAACTTATTGGTCTCCTATAAGGGATCCTACTTTTAGAAGGTCTATTTACAATATGAGTTGACTCTTTTTGCTCCAAAACCACTTTTGATGTGTGTGAGACATCTAGTTGTTGTCACATTTTAACTATTAATTGTGTACATACTTTATGAATCTTAAAAATATATATATATATATTTCTAAAGAAACACATTTAAATGTTTAGGTACACTCCTAAACAAAGCACTGTACATGTTTATTGTAAATATCATAAAGATGGTTGAAAATGACATTAACCATCTACAGCTGAGTGACTTTAAAATGAATGCTGACAAACATGCTGAGGTGCCGTAACGATTCGTGCATTATTCAAAGATGGTGCAATAAAAGCGGTGCATTTACAACCAAGATCAACAAGTAGATAGTCTCAATGCCTTTTGGGGGCTCTGGGATTGTGTATAATTTTTGACCCTGTGTGACAAAATCAAACCCAAAATATCAGTTCAGATGCATAATCTAAAGCTCAAATTTTATGTACCCATCATGGGCACTCTGTGGTGGTGTAGGGGATAGCGCCACCCACATTTGGAGGCCTTGAGTCCTTGACGCGGCTCGATTCCCAGAGCTGATGACATTTGCCGCATGTCTTCCCCCTTTCTTGTAAGCTTCTTTGAAATAAGGGACACTAGAGCCTGCAAAATATCCCCTGGAGGGAAAAAAATTATAATAATTTAAATACCCATCATGATGAGGCCGTTTTTACATATGAATGATGCAGTTTGACTTTATAGTCAGTATAAATTTGTAATAAATTTATGCTTTATTTAGTAAACATCTTCATTAAACATATTTTATTTATAATTAGTTCATTTTTTGTCTTGTGCAAACTTTTTAACTAGTTTCTAATGTCTCCATGTAACCTTCAGTGGTTTTCCTCTAGATCAGACTTCAAGTATTCAAACAAAAATTTCCCCATTTCTGTTTTTAAAAATGTTTTTTGTGTGCGTTTGTTTTAATCTTAACTATCACATTCTGTTCTTTGTGGAATGAAACAGAGGAGCAACGAGCTGGCTTTTGTAAGCTCGGTGCCAGTATCACAAGACCTTCATGCTAAGGCCGTTACAGCCAAAGCATGATTAAAAGCGCAGAACATTATCCCCAGTGCTTAGCACAGCCTGGACCAGAGAAAACCCTGTAGTGGAAAAGGTTAAGAGAAGAGGACGCTTAGATCTGCTCCCCTTGCACACACGCTGATATAAAGACACACTGGACAGGCTGTTCTTCCTCCTGACTCAGCGAACTAAATGTAGTTCAACTTATATGTGTGTATACGCATTGATCAATTGCACATCTTCACACATCTATGTTCCCTCCACCCCTCCCCGCTTTTTGTTGGGTCTCCTTGCCAGAACAGACACTAACACACATCCACTATCCATCCTTCCATTCTTCACAAAAAAAAAGGAAAACTGTCATCTCTCTGCCCTCCAATCCCCCTCCTCCTCACCCTTCCACTCCCCATCGTTGCCACAAAGGACGCCCGCTGCATCAGACTGCACAATCGGACCTGTTTTAATCCCCATTAGTAACATGCAGCATCAGGGAACATCTTGAACAATGTTGTTTCTGTGTTTGCCATTACGCAGAGGAAGAAGATTAGTCGGGCCAGATAATAAAACTGTATACCCTGTGCCGTATGCATGAGAGCATGCTGATCCTCTGCTTCAAACACACTGACTAATCATGAAGTGTAGATGAGTCGTTGGATGGGAGGGCAGAGAGTCTGCGCATATGTTACATTTTTAAAAGGGAAGCAAAAACCAACTTTGTCAAAACAACAGTGATCCACAAAGATAAAAAGATGTGTGCTGTGGTGCATATTGCTGGTGTGAGGAGCTCTGACTTATGCAGTGAGGTGTTGCTGTTGCTTCTTTGGAAGGTAGACCTTGTGCTAAATCAAGAAATTGACTAGAGCCATGAGTGCTGTTTTATTTAAAGCTAAACTAAAATATTTTCTTTTAAAACCAGTTTCTATCACATGTTCAGGTGTTTATTTTTGTCAGGTTGAGTCATTTTGTGCTGTTCCCTAGGTGGCCACGGGGGTTGCTGTGACGGGGCTCCAGGATGGAGTCCCGTGGTTCCCAGGTGTTTCGGGTTGGCACTGACGAGCAGAGCAGTATAAGAGGAGTGTGGATCCACTATTCGGCGCCTGAGTGTTGCCTTTGATACGGTAACACTAGACCTCAGTGCCA
>JAVLVB010000791.1:1219528-1233155 GCA_032876305.1 Orestias chungarensis | reverse complement strand
CCGGTATCCTGCGTCAAGCCTCCCGCTCACTTCCGCCACTCACTGCCGCTCGCACTTCCCCGACACGACTGCCCTCTCCGAGTCACCGCTGGACCCAACCCCTGCCTGAGTCACCACCCTCCTTCAATAAACAACATAACTGTACCTTCTGAGTGTCTCTGCCTTTGTGGGTCGGAAAACCTAAAAACCCAACATGACAATTTTGTTTGTTTTGTTCACTTTTAAATAAAAATTAATGACGGATTACTTTGGTTGTTTGGTAATACTATTTTTTTCCTTAACTTATTTAATATTTATCTTATTATAGTGTTGACGCTATGTGGTGTTCACTAGATTTCATCTTAGAGCTGTTGTCAGTTATCATAGTTTATTAGTAAAGTGCATTTTCAAGAGTTGTAAAATTGTGATTTTCTATCACATTTCTAAACTGTTTAAATCTGTTTTCTTATTTAGCATTACCATTTAGTTGATCAGTTCAACATTTTAACCCAGTTTTTGGATAACGATGTTATTATCATATTTATTTAAATATGGTCATATCCACATAGTTCCCCATCTTTTGGTGTTTCATTGCTGTTTCTATGCTTGTTCCTTTGTTTTACCTTCTAAAAAGCGTTTTCTTTTTACTGGTATAAAAGGTTTTAATAATTTCTTATTAATACATTGACTGATTGGAATGACCTCTGTTTTACCGCATTCTTAAAGTACAACAAAACCTTCTAGACCAAACCTACATTTTTCCTATTTTTTATCTAATAGTTTCTTGAGTTGAACTAAAAAGCAGAAAATGTCATAAATATGTTGTTACCATTTACTTAACCCCCTCCCTTCAACTATAGGATTTACACCTAAAGGGTTAGGCCTACAAGCATGTTCCCATGTTTTTTAAGGCGCAAACATATTTAAGCATCTTAATAAAATATACCAACAACAGACAGACCAACCAGAAAAAAATCTGCCCTTTTAGTCTTTAAACATTTTTAATAAGCAGTTGACAATTGTTTGTCAGGAGAAGGAAAAACGGATTTAAAACTTTTAAAATGTAACAAAAGCAGGGAGATAAAAATTGTCCTTATAAATATTTTATTTTCCCCATTTTCTTTATATTTCTGAGTAAAGGGCTTCAACAGCTTGGGGTAAAAAAAACAAATCAACTAACACAGCATGTATTCAGTTCTAAGGTCAGCCTATTTCATGAGTTTGTTTAAGTGGATACAGTCAAAATATAGTCATAGAAAATCAATTTAAAAAAGCCTAAGAACAAAAGACAGCATGCTCCTTTAACTCTGCTCTGCTTCTCGATAGAGAGGCAAGATAAGAAGAAATTCCAAGAATACTCTTCTCACCCCAAACATGGACTGGGTCCGCATTGATAGTGCTATCTGAAAGCCAGCTTGAGCAACAGCGTTTCAAATTACCCTAACATATCAGAGAAATGTGATCAGAAGAAGAGAACAAAAATTCCAAAACAAGTTCCTTTAACTTGTTGTTACAGACTGAGAGAAAGAAATACATAATCAAATTGACCTGATCGTCACAGCAAAAGGACATAAAAAAATAAAACATGTGAAGGCAATAAATGGTTAGGCTGTGATTCTATTCATGGTCCACCTTTGAGGGTGCCTATTTAAGAAATGTCTTCCTTTTTTAATTAACAAATAAACATTTACTCAAATAAGAAGTATAAATATAAAGTAACTGAACCCTTCCAGATGAGGAGAGGGAACAGAGAGAAAAGGTTTGGAGGTGGTTTAGATGTGAAGCAACCATGCAGCATAATTAAGAGCAGGTATGAACAATCTGTAGAAAGTTTAACCTATTAAAATTTGTTTAAAATATAGAAACGACCAAATTTCAGCAGGAAAATTTCACCTGCAGATTTGTTGATGTGTTCACTGTAAAACATAAACATAAATCATACTAATAATCAAAGAGTTAATACTTTAAATAAAGGATGTCACATAAGGACATGAAATTCTTAGTTTGATAGGTTTGGATTAAATTTAGCTCCCTAAACTGAATGAAATAACTCTCTTAACAAAGGTATTATTATACACCGTGTTTGTGGGGGAAAAAATCTACGGTTAACAAAGAGGAACACGAATTAGAACCTAATAAAATATTGGGGACAAATTGTTATTTTAAAGCAATTACTTAAGCCTTGTTGTATTGTGACCCCCATGTCAGCGAGGGAACTAAGAAAAGTTTGATTCTGGAACAAGGATTCAGATGCAATGCTTTCTTTACAAATGTTAATGTTTGTTTTCCAAACCTATTTAAAATTAGAGTCCTTGCTTTTCTTTGTTTTATTTACTAAATTCCTGTTTAACTCTGAATTGCAGTCAGTGTTCCCCTTAAAGTTTGTATAACAAGCAAAATATTAGGTCATCATAAATATGAAAAAAAAAAGATTCTTACCCCAGCATTCGCTAGTTTGGAATCTCATCATTATAGATCACTGAAAAAGATTTAGGCCTCACAATACTTTAAAATATGTTTTAAAAGAGTATACTTCCACATATTTACATAAAACCTGTGGAAAGTTAAGATTAGAGCACAGCTACCACAATAAAATTGTGTGGCACTATAATGTCTGTCCAATGCAAAAACCAATAAATACCTGATATACCAGCCTGGAAGAGGGCACAGCTGGTGGCACTAGTGCATGGCAGTCTTGCTTATTAGGTCCTCTGGAAGCAGCATCAAAGCAGAGGCTATTAATCTTTTATTTTGTGGAATATCATGTTTAAAATTACCTTAAGAAGTCACCAAATTAGTTTACCTTTGTGGCTTAATCTAGGTATGAAAACCAGCTGAAAAGCAGCAAGCAAGACATTTGTGGCAATAAGAAAGCTTTAAGAATGCTACAAAAATACATCTCAACAGTTGATTTGTAAACTAAAAAACACAACTTATTTTTCATTCATTTCCTCTATGCACCGCTTTGTTTTTAACTAGCACTCTAAAATTCCGAATAAAATGTATTTCAATTTGTGTCTGCGAAATGATCAAATGTGAAAAAGTTCAGAAACTGTCTGGAAGGCATCCTAAGAGGATCAGATGACTGATGCTCCAACAAGAAGCTTTAGGACAAATTATCTGCTGGTGTTACACTGTAAACCTCCAGAGTCATTTTCTGTTTTTTAACAGATTAGGGCTGCAAACTAACAAACAATCACAGGATGATGACATAAAATGTTGCAGGTGGACGTAAACATGGTTTACTAAACTTTTAAAAATCTCTTACTATTCAAATTTAATCCACCGCTAGCTTTAAGATAAAACTCTTCATCATTTCACTGTTGAGAAAGAAGCAATGAAGAAAGTGAAAGACACCTTTGAAACTGCCTACTGAGCTGCTAACGTCAAATTTGTTCTCAAGCTCACACACAGCAACACGTGTCTGGTGTACACAGCAACGGACACTTAAATGCATTAAGGAACAATGACACCGGGTAAGGAGGTACAAGTATTGACTGGCTGTGCATGATTGTGGGCACTTATTGTAACCTTACATGTCATGTTTTCCTTACCTAATTAATTCCATCCTAGTCAAGCATTAGTCTGCATGAATCTACTTCACCCTGGTGAATACAATCTTCAACAATTATGCTCATTTGATTATGTCACGTTAGCTTTTTGATGCTGCTTACTCTTAAAAGGCATCTTCTATGGTTTGCACTTCTATGAAGACAATAACAAAAAAACACAACTTCAAGAAAACGTGTTTAGGAGTTAATTATAAAGTAAGGTAGAAAGAAATGTAGTAACAACAACAGCAGAGGATACGTATCCTATTACGTATCCAAGGGTAGGAACATTTACCGACTAAATACTTTTAGTAGATAAAACATACTTTTGTAAAGCGTGTAAGTAAGTTTATTATTTAGCCATGTCTAACTAATGTTAAAGAATAACTTAGCATACAGGCAGGGTAGGCCCCTCCACTTGGAGTCAACAGCATGACATCGACTCTGGTTTACCGGAATAAATGAACGGTTTTTACAATCAAAATAATAACAAAAAACCTGACAAATTGAACTGCATATTTTAGCCACTTTTCCCAACCCTGCCACCCACAAACTAAGATAGACTATTCGGTCTTCTAATATAAAAGGCTGTTGTTACATTCTCAGGGACAGATCGAGGATTGTAGTTACGTTTGGCACAATGCATTTTTGCTCATTTGCATGTGATGTGTTGTAACTGTTGTAGTTGCTTAACCCTTTGAGCAATATGTTTGTAGTAAACTGTAGTTATATTTGGGCATGTTACTAAATGTAAATGTATCATAGCTTGCCTTATCACTGATCCTAAAAGCAGATATCAAATCCAGGATGTTCTGGTGCAAACTGAGAACCTGGAATCGAAAGACTGACCAAGTAGTTCTTAAATTGTTAAAACCTGCCACACTGACACCTGGATAATACACAGAGTTGCTCCATTTTTAATATATTTTATTTCAATTGTACTCGTACAAAATAAAGCAACATGCTCTCACACTTTTTGAACTGCAGAGGGACATTTTAGAAATGTACAAAAATAAATCTACTTTATAATATATATAAAATATCTAACATATGTAGCTGGCAAATAATCGTATGCACATTTGCAGTTAGGGTCAAAGCTATTCATACGGCTGCCTGGCAGATTAGTCACTTTATCCTAATCTTTATGTCTCCATAGAGCCTTTGACAGATCACAGCTGGGAATGTGGCTTTACTGGATTAATTACAGTGCAGGTTTTATATGCCATGTCACATCTACAAATTGGTTCAAGCAAGGTCCTTTGTGACTGAGCATTTCTGGGTATACTAAACCAGGGCTGACTGCTTTTGTATGCACACAATAGGCTAATTATTGGTGCCAGATTAAGTTTAATATCTGCATTTTTATTTTTGGTGGTGAATTTTTAAAGGTGGATAAATACACACACATTTTTAAGTTGAAATTTTGTGCTGATAATTTTAGATAAAAAACAAAATCCTTAACACATAGCAGATGATAAAAATTCAGTGCTTTCAATTCAATGTCTAAACAAAGTTTGTTTCTAATAAGAGTATTTGAGATTACTTTTCTTACATAGCAAGAATATAAGGCGCTGCTACAACGCTAATACTCCAGTAACCACATGCAGAGGCACTACAAAGAAAGAAACATGGATGCTTAGAGAGACACGATCTAAACTAAGAATGAAACATCTAGTAGTTTAATGTTGCAGCACCATCAATCGCATTGCTTTTACAATGAGATACAACACATGTGTTCTTTTAAGGGGTATCCAGGAGACATGTAGAGGAAGTTAACATCAATCCATCGAACTCTAAGCCATTACTCCCCAACAAAAGAGACATACTAAGGGAACAGAAACAAGATCAATAAACAGGCTTTTGTCCACCAAACTACCTTAAATACTCCTAATGGCAAGACAATCTCACGGATTCAACATGATTGTAGTGTTAAGTATTCAGAAGATTGGATAAGTAAAAAGATGTTTCAATGCCAATTAGGAATCATATTTAGCTGCTGGAAGGCAAATGTTAAAGCAAAAATAATTGATTTGAGTTAGTAAAATCAAACACTGCCCCAGTACACATGTTACTCAAAGCTAACCGTTTTGGTCAGACTTGTTTTAAAGCTAGCCCAATAACCTAGAAACAAAACAGATAAGATGAGAGAAAATGTGCTGAAACGTATCTATATCCAGTAAAGGTACACAAACACTTGCTTCAATTGTTTCAAATGTTAAAGTTCATTATTTGCGATCAGTATATAGATTTTGAAATTGTTTTGGTGATGTGTTGATAAGTATTGTTTTTAAGATTCATGATACGAACAAAAAATAAGGTATATATCTGGGGGAACTTTGATCATTTGGAGATGTGATAAAGATTATTAGGCAAAATTAATAGATGTGTCCTAATTTTGCTGTTAAATATTTTTTTTTACAACTGACCTGTACCATATTCAGTATTAGATGTAATTTACAGTTTTACCCACCATAAAACTTTGCCTAACTCTAACCTCAGTCAAAGGAAACAACAACAGATGTGGTGGCTCATTTGTTGTCTGCTTATGACTTATCACATCTAAAGCCCCTTGTTAAAAAAAGCTAATCCTCTTTGCAAAGTAAGACATAATTATCAGTGATAATGCTTCCTGCGCAAGCTTTGGTAATATCATGGGACATGTGATGACTGGGAATTATCT
The DNA here is from genome assembly GCA_032876305.1 of Orestias chungarensis. NCBI lineage: Eukaryota > Metazoa > Chordata > Actinopteri > Cyprinodontiformes > Cyprinodontidae > Orestias > Orestias chungarensis. Next base: position 1,226,945 of record JAVLVB010000791.1, on the reverse strand, counting down.
CATGTTCATTATCGGGATCTTTACGTGAAATAATTACAAGTCTTTTTCTTTTATGTTAATACTTTCTTATTATCATTTATTTATTTTGTGTATAAAATGTATATTTAGAAACCCCCAGACTGATGGCAGCCATCTTCTCAGCAACCTCAGTGGAGCTACCTAAGCATGCAAACCTATCACAAACCATCCAGCGTGTTATCGTCAACAGCTCAGCTAAAACTGCAGTAACTGTGATGTGATTGTGTCATTTTTAATTGGGTAACTTTCATGTTTTCTAAAAGCAGGAAACCAAGGCCACAATTTGAACCGAATGAGAAAAAAAACTTTCCTGCTCTGACAAGTCTCCATCCTGTCTGTGATGCTCAGATACGTCTTGTATCAAAACTAGACATAGGAAGCATGAAATCATGGATCTATGCTGCCTTGTATTAATACTTTTCCTGGTGGAGGTTTATTGATGTGGGAGATGTTTTTTTTCTGTGTACTTTGTGGCCTTTAATATAAGCTCATCATTTTTAAAACAATGTCTCCTGCTTTCTGCACCAACTTTCGTATGGCTATTCACAGCAGAATAATGACCTCCACCATCACTAGATCTCAATCCAAAGACAACATATTTAATCCATTTAAAGACGCATCAAGAACAAAATTCTACATTCAAAATAGCGTCCAACATGGTACTTGCAAGATGTAAATAAAAGGGTAGTGCGAAAGTTTTACACATGTAATACTGGATGAAGTGAAGGTACATTTCAATACTTAGTTTACACATTTGAGCTCTGAAGTGAGTTTAAATGCATGGAAACACTTTTCACTGGCCTACATGGTCAACGGGCAAATTAGACCATGTTCTAAAAAAAAACATTCTTGTGTCTTTAAAACAATTCAATGATTTATCATATGTGTTGGTTCACCATATAAAGCTACTAAAGAGTATAAATGTTTTCAATGTAGGTGGCATTGATGTAGTTTTTCCTAAAGATTTAGTTTGTATTTAGATTGTTGGTGTTACTTATGAAAGGTTTCTATGTCAATACGGATGCATAGGTGGAAGCAGTTGCTACACTCTGCTTTCAGCCTCTAGTGGTCCAGAAGCCGTTGAAGCTGTCTTTGTTCCTCATGTTTCAATGTTCATCTTACTCCTTCCTCTCCTCTGAACCCCCTCTGAGCTTGTCGTTGTCCCAACAGGGAAATTCATATTAATATCCTGTCCAGTCTGGCAACACACAGAGTCTATGATTGAGCTCAAAGCCCGGAGACTCTTTCACCACAGCTTTCGTTTTGTTGGTGGTAGTGTGTCCAAACAGTGGAGCATTCTCAGAAATGACTTTACCTGTGTTTGGCGTTGTTTAACTTTTGTGGCCACATTTTCTTCCTGTTTTACCCTTTTCTGCATCAATCTTTTGGTTTGATAGGCACCTAGAATATGAGAATGAGTCTCAGACATAAACTGCTACTTGCATTAATTCATTATAGTTTTAGATTTTTGCTCCAAGCCCTTCATCTTTAGCTAGTTAGGACTTAATTATAGCTACCGTGTTTCGTTATTAGAGTTTACCTGGGCAACATTTAAACTGAGGATTTCTGAGAAGGTTGAATCATCTTCTACATCATTCCTGAAATACGTTTTTCTTGAATCCTGGAATGTGTTGAATTGTTTGTTAAATTATCAGAAACGATAGTGGTGCAATACTAAGTTATTTGTTGGAACTAACGGATTCTTTTAATGCTAAATAAATTTTTGTCAGGAATACTGGTAACTTTCTTTGAACTAATTGTACACTTACCTAAATCTTTTCTATAACTTACTTTCTAGAAACTTTTTATAACATTTTTTAACACACCAGACACTTTCCCTGAACCTAAAGGGTGTTTTGTATTTACATTAAAAAGTTATGTTCTGATCATAACGGTTACTTTTCTCAATCGACAGGACACGCTGCATGTCTCTTTTGGGAATTAAAATGTCGATTAGGATTTACTAATAGCATTCCCAAAACTTACTAGAAGTTTTCTTTTTTAAACATTCTGGTAAATTCCCGAAATATCATTAAAATTACTGGTAACTTTGTGCAGTATTTTCTGGTACTTCATGATTTGTGTTGGTTATTTTCTATAACCTTCCAGGAATCTAAAGGCACTTTCTAGGATCCATTGGTTTATTTGTGTATTTTACAACGACAGTTTCCGAGAACCTTTTTTTTTCACTGGTTTACGGGATTATTTCCAAAGTGTTCACATGAATTTGTTAATTTGTCCTGTGTACCTGGAAATAAGCCTCTTTCCTAAACTTACATGTCCAAGTCAGACTTTAGGGTTCCTGCAGAACGTTCTGAAACGTATTAGCTGCTTTCTTTAAGGTTGGATTTTGCTGATGATCGTACCGTGACTCTTTTATGATACAGTGTTCTCCATGGAGTTTGCTATTTAGTTTGGCTATTAGACATTTGAGTAAGTTACTGAGACCTGTAACCTTTAACATGATCTACTATGGACCTCATCTGTTTAGATTTAGCTTTATCAGCTTTTCCCTGTAGCTCTTAAATAAAGTCTGTGTTCCCCTACAGGACTAAAAGTAAAATGTTTTCTGTGTCTAACAACTATAATTTGATGCATAAACTGGCTCTTCAGCAATAATAACTATGTTTGAAATTGCTTTTAGTGTTACATTATACCACCAAAGACTCATCATTTAAATTTTATTTCCCCAGACAAACATATCTCCTCTCTAAAGCTATGCCTTTAAAGTCGCTGCTGTTTTTATGGTCCTCTGGAATAAAACCATGTATACGTTACTAAGAGAATGTGCAAACATGAGCGATGGCTCGGTTTCACCAGGACTCATGGCGAGAGCAGTTTGGCAAGATAAACGTTAATAAGGAGACACGTATCTTAGCTGACATAATATTGAGGGCCAGGAAATTAATTGTAATGCATTTTAATGATAAAATCTAATTTTAATTCAGACCATAAATGGCTTCATGATTTACCAACATACCTGGAGAATATACATCATTAGCTGAGATCCTTCTACTGAGATATTTAAATCAGAAGTTAAAAAGTGCATGTTTGCATGTATCTCTCTATTATTTGCTTGTTTATTGTTTTGGGAATCAAGCTTGTATTTTTTTTTCCAATACTTTATAAAATGATTGATTTATGTATGGATTTCATCTGAAATATTTAAGTGTGCAGAAGTTTTCAAAAACAGATCAAGGATTTTTTTTTTGTTTGTTTCTTTGTTTCTTTGTCTGTTTTTTGTAATGTTCTCTACTAAACACCTGATGGGGCAATTTTCCCCATCCTTCATCAAGTGAGGATTCGAAGCCCTGGAGGGCCATCTTGTGGTGAACACTAGAAAGGGCATTTCTGTCCCTCCTACAGGACTTTCGGATGAACTCTCAATGGAGGCAAATTCATTTGGTTATCACGCAAAATTTCTGCTGAAAAGAGAGAGAGAGAGAGAGAGAGAGAGAGAGAGAGAGAGAGAGAGAGAGAGAGAGAGAGAGAGAGAGAGAGAGTGCCCAAAAGCAAAAGTGATAATTGGGCCTTGTAGGTCTGTAATTTTGACCGGGATGAATCAAACCATTCATTAGGAACTATTAATATGAAAATATAACTTATTATGAACCAAATAAAAAACAAAAGTGTTTTGGAAGCAGATATTTAGGGATTGGGACTGAGGTCATGTTGGCACTCGTGACAGGGAGGCTGCTACATGTAAAGCGGCTGAGCCTCAGCTGTTGTTATGAACCAAAGGACCTGGGTGAGTGGACAGCTGCAAAGGGCCAGGAAAGCAAAAGTTATCACTGTGGTGATCAGTTGTCGTGTGTAGGGTCACCAAGTATTATTATTAAGTGAAGGTGCACACACTCCACAAGAAAAAAAGGAAAATTAAAGTGTTTGCTTTTTATTTATTTGTTTATTTCTAATGTTGGGATGAGGAATTGTAGATTACTGCAGTAAAATGATATGTTCAGTATATTTTCTTTCTACATAAAGAAAGAAAAGGGAAACATTAGGCTGTTCTCAGTATCTTACAGTATAACCTGGAAGAACATTGAATAGTCATAATTTTTGTGAAATAACATTGGAAGCTAAATATGTAAATGTTACTGAGAAATAATCCACATCTCTGTTACATCTACATCTAACAACGAGTTTCAGCCCGGAAAGATTTGACTATAGCGAGCAGGACACTCTATTTCATCCATGTTGTTGGTCTGGAACCAAATATAAATAGTTTAATGGTGTAATTGTGTTGTTAATAACACACATATTTAAAAAACATTCCCCTGAGTATAACAAAATGTGATTTGTTCAAGCAGTTTGATGCATCGCAATTGAGTGCTTTACTCCTAGTATGTGATAAATGACAGCATAGTCACAGAAACATTTACCTTGACTTGAACTCAAGCTGAATCTAGCTGAGTATCCAGACCCAAAGCAAAACAGCCTCTCTTATATCAGTCTGTAAAATACTGTACAATTTCTCCAGCCAGTAAGTCAGTCCAGTCAGTGTGTGCTGTTGCCAGAATAACCTTATCAGCCCAATTAATGTTGTTCACAGAAGGGACATTTTGGAGACATCCAGCTGATCATTTTACTGTAAATACACATTTTTCAAATCAACATTTTTCTGCTTATTACAGAACTCAATGATGATTATTGGTTGACCTTTTGCCAGTTTTTGATAAACAATAAATAAACTGAATTTGCGTATCGCTGTCCATATCAGATTGACCACTCAATACAGCCACGTTCACCCTCTCCACCTGTTAAATACGTCACCGTTGGAAAGCTGAAATGGAGATTGCTAGAAAACGGTGGTTAAGTGTCTTGCCAAGGGGACTATGAACATGTAACAGGGAAAAAAAGCACAATGTTTCATTTCCAGGATGCTTATAATACCCACAAACTCATTGTTGCCCGACACTTTATCTTTGTGTTTTTAGTGTCCATTTTCGGATGTTTAACATCATCTGATCCCCTGACCCTAAACTTTTATATGTGTTCCCTCAGTACAAGCGAGCATTGATGTTGTTCTGAGCGACGTCTAGAACAGCAGATTAAAATCCAAACGGATTCTGTAAAACCAGCATGTGTATAACATTTGCCACTTCTGCGCTTATCTTACACTGAATGGCCAGTCTAAATTTACTCCACAGCTATTATTTTTAACTTTGCATTAATTAGTTGACACAGAATCAGCAGCATGCACTCATTAAATTTGGATATGTTGGTTTTCTATCGCTTTTTAAAAGTACTCTACATTACAGCAATAAAAGAAAAATAATAATTTTGCTCTTTTGTTTTCAAATGCGACTTGTAAATGTTTAAAGATTTTATCTGAAGAACACGTGAGTAGCATTTACCCACCTTCAGTTCGGTTTGATAAAATCATAAGACTCCCCTGAATTTTCTTGTCAGAAAGTGGTTTGTGTTGAAGCCAAATTAGGTGCCCCGGAGAACCTTCACCTGAAGCAAATCAGACAATGTTGAAGCAAAACTGTACATCTGGTGAGAGCTGCAACAATAAAGGGCAAACTGAATCATTTACAAGATACTATCCCCTTTTTCTGGACTGTGGGAGGAAGCCACAGTTGATGGAGAAAAGCCACACATTCACAGTGCCGAGTATCCAGCCTCAGATCAGAATGACTCCAGCTGAGACTTAAACGGTAACTGTCTTGCTTTGAGGTGACAGCGTTTAACCACCACACCACAAAGCTGTCCGTCAAGATCACAATTTCATGATTTTTTTTTTTTTTCTTAAACTCCCCTGATGCAGGGTGGGTGATTCGGCTTTGGTATACAGAGGGATTTTGGAATCATGGTCAATTGAAAGCTTTTCTGGAACGGTTTCAAGAAGGGCTGACAAAACGAGACTAAACATCCCAAACCGCAGTTGAAAGATCTGCACATGTGCAGATCTTTCTCCTCCACTGCTGTTGCCCTGGGATTATCTCCATCCTGGGAGACGGGCCACAATCACAATGTGCAGACATTCAAAATGCATGAACATGCTTACACTTTAAATGTATGTCAGCTACAGAGTTTAAGGAAGAAGTTTAACAAAATGTGGAAAAACACATTATATTATCACTGTAATGCATTTTTGTTGTTTTTTTCAAAAATAATACATCTTTTAGTCATTTCCCAAATCATATGTTTTAATGTCTTACCTTTAGTACCTTTCTGTTGCAAAAACAAGATGATCTTTTCTCAGGGATATCGTTGCATACACCAGTAAATGATATGTTTTATTAAAATCCTCCCAAACCACATGGCATTCTATCCCAAAACAACACAATCAGATCTCGTGATGCTGCTGCCTGGCTAGCTGTGCAAGGGAGTTTCGGCCTGTGTGTGATTCTTATGCAATCAGTATCTGATGGGCATTTGTGATTTATTAAAGATGACATGGAGGAAGAAAAGACCTCATCAAGAACAAAAACAATACAATTAAAAACACAAATTATGGACTTTATGTACAATGTCTGAAACAGGCCCACAGCATCATAGATCCTTCTTTAACAATTTACAGTTTGGCATGTAGAGCTTTTAAGATGTTTTGTTTTTTTATACCACTTTTACTGTATTTCTCACTGCGTATTGTGGAAGCATAATCATGGCTTCATGCTAAACGTATTATCATGAAATAAATGTAGGTACAAATAGAAATATTGTACTAAAAGTGGGTTTCCTTGCATAAGTCATCAGAATAATTGGACGATCGCAACAAAAATCCTTTGTGTAAATTCTCCAAAAAGAATACTCTGATTGGATTTAGCTGCATCAGACATACTTTTCATATCTTTACTGTATATTGACTTAGAGGTGGTTTTTGTCGATAATCTGATAATCTGAATGGTCTGCATGTGAACACTTGTTCGAATTATGTCATGGTGATTTGCAAACAATTTCTGCTGTCACACTCCTGTGTTTGTTGTTTAGTTTTTCTCCAGTCCAGGCTAGAGTACCAAAGCTTATGCAGCCAGTTAAGGGCAATTCATTGACTATGTGAATGTCAAAGAGCATCTATTCAGAACAGTGCACCTAACAGCACATCATGGTAGCACTAGTACATGCAAATGATACATTTGAATTGTTTAATCCAAATGAACATCAACCTTTTTAAGGGATGTGATTTGTAAGCGGCTTTCTGTTTCTGTCAAATCACATTTACTCGACATGGAACAGAAGGCTATCAATTTATTAATTAACTATAAATAGAGAATAAATAAAACTAATGCAATAGCTACATTGGGAAATATTGTTTCAAGCAATCAGTCCAAATAATTAAAAGTGCAAAATAAAACGATTGATTTATATATATATATATATATATATATATATATATATATATATATATATATATATATATATATATATATATATATATATATATATATAT
>JAVLVB010000791.1:1206419-1219428 GCA_032876305.1 Orestias chungarensis | reverse complement strand
TGTATTGCCAACATTGTGCTATTTTAACTAAATTCATTAACACCTTTAGGAAAGCATCTAGATTGGAACTTATTTTAATTAAAAATCTTTCATTTTGTGACAAAAGTCACAGCCTCTCAAGACCTCCAACATCTATCTTTGACAGTCGCTCTGTTTGCCTCTGACCTCTAAAAGCTGACAAGGTTTCTATCATTTTTTGTTTGTTTGTTTGTTTGTTTTATTGAATGGATTATGCTGCACTTTATGATTAAGAGTGATGCAGCCTGTCTGCCTGTGACATGTGACTGGAAGTGGCACATAGGATGACAACGGGGTGTTTCTTCTTGACTCTTGGCTAAAGAACTGAGGAAAAACTTGTGAAGGAGGCTTTTATCTCTGGTCATGAGGGATTTCTAGCTTCCAACACAGAATACTTTAGAAGTGAGATCTGGACCGTTTAGCTGAATCCTTTTTTCTGGCATGTTTCTCATCACTACAAAACTAGTAAGCTGCATAGCGAACACTCAAAGCGTTGAAACAGGACCTTCCTATAAAAATATACATTTTGGATATAAATGCAGCGTTTTTTTGTTTGTTGGGTTTTTGTTATCAATGCTGTCATTTTCCCACCGAAACCCCACCTTAGACTATTTTAATATAGTGACCAGATTTCTTTTTTTCCTCTACAGACTTTGCAACATACACATTTAGGAACATAACACTGGCGAGATCCTAGGGTGACTTTAGAATGTAAGCATGCTTTTATCTTTGAGCCTTTAATATCTTGCCCTCAAACAGCAAACATGCTGTTCTCATTTTCATTCATTCAAATAACCCTAGCCTCCAGTCTCCCACATATAGCTGACTGTCCCCATTTGCATGGAGCAGTATTTTCTTGGCTGCAGTCAAATCAAACCGGTCTCTGGGTTTATCAAATGCTGATCAGGTACCTTCTCCTCATCTTGTGCGTGAGAGCAGAAGTGACCATCACCGTTAGGCAGGAAGCAGCACATTTAGGCTGGCAGAGTGTCTCCCGGCAGCATTTTCAGACTTTATCTCATAACAACCATGCATTTCAGCCTCTGTTGCTGGGATTTTATCTTATAAACCAACATATAATAGAGCATAATTTAAAAAAGGGATGCTGAAAAAGAATTCAGCATTATAAATTGTGGCGTGTGATCTGTGCTTAAAGAAGGTGATTGTTGAAAGAAACACACTGAAGTCCAATATTTAACAGTTTCATCAAAATCCCATATGTATTCTACCAGTAAATTGACACTTAACATCACTTAAAAGTATACAAACCCAATCTAAAAAGCATAATGCTGGGGAGATGGTTTTCTTCACGATGGCATTAGGGGGAACATGGACTGAGCTAAATCCCATAAAGCCATGCGAGAAAACCTTTTAGAGGCTGCAAAAGACTTAAGTGTTGTTTCACATTCACATAGGATGGACTCAAACATGCAGCTCGAGCTTGATTTTCACAAATGCTGTGTATCCAGTCTGACTAGATACATTCCCATCCCTCTCTGTGTTGTTAAGACTCTTCTGTCAACACTTGTACTTGTGATAAAACATAGTTTTATCTGGCTTTTGAATTCAACATCAACCTCAATTTTTCCAGATTTGTGTTTGTCATAAATCAAAACAAGGTATCTTATTTCTACAAGTGCGTATGATTTTTTGTCCATCCTTTACAAAAAATTAAGTTTGTAATTCAGATCAGGCAATACGCTTATTCTTTGCAGATGTATAAAAACTAAGTCAATGGAGATTTTTTACTATATCTCCAAAGAGAGAAACCTGTTAGGATGTACATAGTTTGGCTTTAAAGCCATAGCATGAACCGTTCCTCCTCCAGTTGAGACTGTGATAAGCTGTGAAGAAGGCGGTGTTGAAGCCCTTTGACTCCCTTTCCTTTTCAGGTCCTCTCACAGCACACCTACTTTCTGGCCCCATATTGTTTTTTCTCCCTGACAATAGATTCAGTTACATAATGAATCCCATCCATATCAAAGACTAACCCCAGGAAAGACTGGCCGGGCTCCAGGCCACCTCAGAAAGGGCCAAAACCGCATGGGAGAACAAACTCTTCCCTATTTTTCCTCTTCCTCTGCTCTTTGTCATACCATATCAAGTGTGAAAGAATGGCCATGTGTTGTTGATCATGTGTATATTAGATAAATATTGCAATGGTCACCTAATATGTTGCGGTGTACTCTCGAGCATCATAAAGACTGTTAAAGCAGAAAAAACTGAGCATCCCAGACACGGTTTTAAAATGCATTCCTCATGGTTGGCCTTGAGAAAGCCACTATCTCTTGGGTTGTTGTTTTTTTTTATGCTCTAGGAGGGTAAATGGGTTTTGATGGTCTCTGCTGTTGTGTCTGAATCTCCATGTTGTGCTGGGCAACAAGATTCAGTGCTCCCACAGAGTGCACTCACACATGGCTCTGCCAGCACTGAGCAACATTTTAAAAACTCTGGGCCTGCTGTCCCTGCTGCACTTTCTGCCAAACAGCTTTGCTAAAAAGAAAGAGCGAAAAAAGAGATTATTTTTCTTCCCTTACTACCTGAGTTTTTTCCAATCCTATTCTATTTATTATTTTTATTTTTTGTTTCTCCTTCACAATTGTGGAAGTCTTTTTTTGCATCATTTCTATGGTTTTGTCTCAGAAATCGTTGTGGCTGAAAATTTTAAAAGCAAGTGTTCCTCCCACACTTCCCGCAGAACTCCACAGGCTGCTGCTTTCTTTCTCCATCTCTTTATCGCTGGTACAGGACGACAATGTGAGTGTCTGTAGGGGGAAATAATGTTATGCTAATTCATTGCCCTTAATTGCATAAGTGAGTGGGGAGATTGCATATTTGACATAGAAGGTTTGAAAACTCTCATTGTGTTTTGCTCCACTTGCGTTGTTTTAGGTTAAAAATGTAAATCCTAATTTTCCATCACAATTATTTACTGAAACTGGAATCAAACAGAATTTGCTGACAAACTGGTAAAAAAAACTTTGGTGAGATGTTTTTTTTTTTTTGTTTCTTTCAAATTACACTTTTATCCATTCCTATTTTTTACTTCTTCCACAGTTTATTATCTTGCACATCATTTAGACATAAACATTTATAGAGTTTGTACATCACGTTTTGTTAATTTATTGAAACATGTGAGATAAACTTGATATGCTTTTGGTTTGGATATGGAATTTGTATTTGGATGACAAGTGTTGAATCACCAATCTGCAATTACCATAAGACAGGGTACTTGCAGCAACATAATGGAAATAAATAAATAAATAAATAAATAAATACATATTAATAATATTTATTATTAATAATAATTATTATTATTATTGTTATTATTATTAATGTTATTATTATTATTATTATGTGAGTTTAAGATTATTTGTTCCACACACATTGTCCACATTGTTGTAAGGAAAGAGACAAAGGTCAAAATAATAATTCTTTTTTTTCTTGTATATTACAATATTTATCTGATCATTGTGAATTGGAATTTAAATGAAGGCTTTAATAATCACACAGGCCTGTTCTGGATTACTGTAAAACAAAAGCCCTTGTGAATGTTTGGTGTTATTCTGCGACAAAGTAATTTCAAAACAAGCACAATTTTCCACAAATAAACGAAAGAGTCCTGAACAGCCTTTAAAGCTGGACCGAAAGGATCTGCAAACGCTTGTGATTAGCTCACAAATAAAGATCCACAAAGTACATGGTCATGGAACGCTGCCACAGTTCAACAAAAAGCAAAAAAGCTGTGACAATGAAAACAGTCTCAGTTACTAATCAACTCTTAAAGCTGTGGAAATAAGATGAGCAGCTATGCTGCCACCCCATTCACGATCAAGACGTGCCAAGAAAAGTGAAAAGGAGAGAACAAATAAAAAGAAAAAAAACGTGAAAAGACTGTGGACAACTGTTCAGGGAGCTGAAAATGACCAGATGTCAAGGTGTTGTTTTTTTATCAACTTTCTCTTGATAATTTTAAGAACACTGCACCTGGGCTGAACAGAATCTACTGCTTTAATTTTACACCACTTGGAAAAGCAGTGTGTAATGTAATATTTTAGAGAATATTTAAATGTGTGACATTCGCCAAATGAATATTGGTTAATGTCGGTGGGTGTAGATCTCACCCTAGACTCAAACAAACCTTTGAACTAATAATATATATTTTGATATATATATATTTTTTTTGTTTGTTTGTTTGTTTGTTTATTTGTTTGTTTAAACCAGGTTAAAGGACATTATGTTGAAAAATTAATACTATAAAAGGGAAAAAATGCTTCAGCAGGTGATCTTTCCCAAGTTGCAGATAAATGTATAGATCCTTAAAGCATCAGCAAATGCTTATTTTCTACAAATGTAATGTAAAATAATTGTCATTACTGTCTTAAGTTTAGATTTTTGTCCGTTTCCCGTAATGTTTTGCTGGGCCTGGTCAAACTTGTGCAGACATAATTTCCCAAATCCTACTTTTCATGAGTGAAAAAAAAAGAAGACAAGACAATTAACATTGGGGAATTTATTTGGTTGGTTGGAGCGGTTAGAATGCTGCACGACGTGCTCACTTTGCATGTGAAGCGAGATGTTGTTGCAAACAGGGGGGGGTCAGGGGGATTTCTGCTGCATATAAACAACAGTTGCAAATTTAACAGTAAAATGATCTAAAATAAAATAAATTCAAATTTCTAATTATCAATATAAACTTTAGTAGATGTACACAGTGCCTGGCAAAAGTATCCACACCCACATCCATATCATGTTACAACCCTTAACTTGCAAATCATGATGTGATATGTCATAATTTGATGTAATAAATAGTTACAGGGTAGGCCTAAGATTGAGCATGACCAATAATAAAATGTAAAAATAAAGTAAATAAACATGAAGGAGCGGAAGAAATCTATGTGTCAGGTGAGATAACAGTTAGTGATCAACTGCACAGATCATTTGTTTTCCCAAGCAAATTCCTTAGGAAATCCTCCTCATAGTGCTATATAGAATTAAACAACTAATGTGGCTGTTTGGTAAGATATTATTAGGTTTTTTTAGGAATAGTCTCGTGTTACAATAGCATAGTCAAAGTCTGGCAGATCTGACCAAGCTTGACCTATTTTTTAAATAGAGAATTACAAAATAAAGCTTATATAGTCCTACCTGACAAATATGTAGCTGCAATTACAATTAAGTTAATACAACAAATTAAGTCTTTAAAATCAAAAGCCTATTATAATTTTCAATTAATGTCCTGATTATGTTTTGCTTTGCTTTGCTCTGTCATATAAAACTCCATTGAAAACAACTAACTCATGTGGTTGCTTCTTGACTAAATGAAACATTTCCAGGGGTGTGAACAGTTTCTGCTGTGCAAACATTCAGATGTATATTTACCTGGTAAACAGCTTTATTTATTTTTTCTGTCAACACAAGCAAGACAACAAGCCGAGCAAAATCTCTGTGAACATTTAGCAAACTCTTTTTCCTGTTTTTTTTCCCGGAGGAATAAGGCCATGCAGATTCAGCACCGGGCCATAACTGTGCTACATGTCCACTTCATTTCCCTTGCAAATCAGCCTCACATTCTTGGCGTTTTCACAGATCCCAGGCCCCTCCCTTTCCACCAAAACATGCCCCTAGACAGTCAGGCTCATTAGGAGGGATGAGACTATTACCAGGTTTGCTGTCCCAACCCGAACGCCGCTTACGTGGTCAGATGGGCGACAGCAACAGCTCAGCTGGGTTCGCCCTGCCTTTCCATTATGTTTCGTGGGCAAGAAAAAAAACAACCCACAACTCGACTTCCAGTAAGGCCCCTTCCTTTTCAGCAACTTTATTTGACAATTGGAATGTTTCACAAAATGTGTCACAAAATTTTCATATTCTATGCAACTGGAACTTTCTGCAGTTTATTCTGAAATTTTAAGCCATAAGTACTAAGAACTGAGACATAATGTACTTCATAGAATGTGCAGTAATTTTGTCAATGCACTGTGGTAGTTTATCTCACAATAAAGCTCTCCAGTGCAGGTCATTCCTTCCTATTTAGATTTGTGCTTTCAAGAGTCTCAATCAGAAACTGTGGATCTGTTCCAAGGACACAGGACCCAAGCACCCTGAAGAGTCTTTTTGCCTCACTTTTATTCACTCCTCTTCTTTCTCAAGAGTTCCTCCTGAAAGTATTTGGCAAACACTTGTGAAAAAAAAAGAGTTTGAGGGAAGAAAAACAACAAGTCGTTCTTGAGCCACCCACATCCCATCTGCTGTGGTATTATCTTCTTTTATCATCTTCAGATTATGTTCTCTCATATTATTTCTGCTATTTAGTCCGGTGGTCATTGCGGTTGTTCTTATTGTTGGTTTTATGTTGTTTGTCGAGTACTGCAATATGAGGGAAGATTCTTCTCTTAGTGCATCTAATCATCTATTCAGGACCCTCTTAATGGCTTGTCAGTTCCCCTTGACCTTCCATTTTCTGCCCAATTAATTCCTTTCTAGCTCTCCGGATAAAGGGACACAATAGACCCCCGTCCACAATATAATGGATCATTAAAATTCAGCAGCGCGGCCCTGGCACTTGGCATCGCCCTTGGACTGGTTGGGCACGGTGGCTTGGCATGCCAGGCCAGAGCCAACCCTGGACCAAAGGAAATAGGGTCTCTTCTCATTCCTTACTTTAATGCTGGTTGTTTAATGACTACATCCAAAGTTGACAACTTAGATATTTTCAGCTTTTGTAGCATAAAAAAAGTGGATACTTCAAATTAGGTGGAAAAAATAAAAAGTTTTTTTTTAATTCTTTTTTTGTTTGTTTGAGGAACAAATATCAGCAAAATGTTCACTAATGCGGTTCATGAGAAGTCTCATATAAATCAAAGTTACCCTTATAGGCTGATATGAAGCAACCAGCACAAATGCAAACCCACAATTATATCTTTTCTCTTTTTATTTATATACATTTTCTTTCCACAACTGTTTCCAAATATATTTAAAGGAAAAAAAAGTACAAGTTGGATGAAGATGCGTTCAATGGAAATAAGAGGAAGGCAAAACAAACATCAAGAAAAAGTAGTTTATTTAAAAAAAAAAAGGCCAGGAGTTAGATGTGCATGTGCATTTGAAACTAGTTAATAAAACAATCATTTTCACAGCCTTTTTTTTTACTCATACACCAAGATGATATACAAAAAGGAAATGCAGCTATGCTATTTTATTTCTGCAAACTGGTGCGTTGGGGAATCATATCAAATTGGGGACAACATTAAGAGCAAGTCTCTGGAGTGGATTGTTTGTTAGTTAAAAATTCTTAAGTCATTTCAAAATACTGACAATAAGCATTAGAAGGCACAAATATTTGTATTTTTTTTATGCAGCAGAGTCAGCTTTAAACGGTTTATAAAATAAATATTTTGAAAACAGTCACGCTTAGTTTCACTTTCAGTGGATAAAATAAAATTTAAAAAATGGATGTTTTCTGTATCATTTGGTGTCTATTATGATTATGTCATTGGATATATATTCAGCCCCCCCACCTAAGAAATGGTCTCACACATTATCCTGGACATTATCTCTCCCAACACATGGATGCATATTTGCTCACGTATCCTCGCGTTGCCCGTGGATGTATACAGGAGGTCCAGCTGACGTGTCACTCAGCATGTGGTGTTGTTTTACCCCATTTCCTTTAAGCCCACATCATGACTAATCGCGATTTGCCAAGCGTAGATTTCAGACACCTGTTCTGAGTCCCGCGCCAGAGTCTGTTGGTCCTGTCTGTTTGCTCCCAAACTCGGAATGGCGATCCTTCTGGAAATTTAACGGAATAACGAATGTATGCTGCTTTTACTTCATTTGCCTCCTTTTCATAAAGTCAATAAAACAGTACTCTAAACACACACCCCCACCCCCCCCAAAAAAACTAACCCAAATGTAGAATGTGTTTATCTATTCAAAAGCAAAAACCCAATAATGCATAAACATAAATACATATAAGACTTTTTTTATGCAAAATGACACAGAATTCATATGAGCCGGGGTTTTTTTCTTTTTCTTCCGAGTCTTCACTGATGCAAATAGTGTGCTAAGATATATAGCTCCGGTCATTCATGTAAATTTTACTGCAGCTTCAACATAACTCGTCCTGTGTGCACAGTTAGCCAAGCCTTTTAATTCCTGCAGAATTGTGCAGCTGGTCTTGACCTTTCTCTGCAACACTTTTCCAACTTCAGCCTGAAAAAGGACAGGGATGCACAAGATGTCAGCTTAAGTAACATGTCCTCATGGAGGAGTTTGGCTCTCTCTTTATGTAAAAACTTTGTACAATTGTTGTTTTCTTTTTTTGTTGTTTGTTTTGTTGTGTTTTTTCATCTCAACAATAGAACTTTGTAAAAAAAAGAGAACAAAAAACCAAAATAAAATCAGCAGGCACTTTTTCTTTTGTTTGTTTCACGTTCAAACGGTCACAGAGGGCCCTACAGGCCCCTACATACAGTTATTTGCCTTTGCCTTGTGTCCTTCATGAGTAGTGCATCAAACTGAACGAGTCTGTGGTGCAAACTGTTTCTGGTCCCCTTTACGGTCGAGACAGAGTGGTGTAGACGGGCTGGTCCCAGCTGGAGGCAGTGGGGCTGTGGGCCTGAGCCATGGAAAGACTATTCAGGATCGGGCTGCTGTACGGCCTCCTGGATGAGTGGAAGTAGGGGTACTGATAGAGGCTGGCCGGGTAGCCAGAGTAAGGGCTGTAATAGTTAGAGCTCTGCAGGTCAGTATAGTCACATTGAGAGCTGGAGAAAGAAGCAACACCTGAGGCGGCTGAGGTGACACAGGCCTGGCTGCTGTAGGAGCTGTAATCAGAGTGCGACGGTGACCCGTGGGAGTGCTCGCTGTAGTGGCTCGGGCTCAGCTGCTCCGTTTTTATGTGGAGGCGGTGCTGGCCGACCTCGCCGGCGGCGGGAGAAGTGGAGGACATGGTGCACTTTCGGCTCCAGGGTGAAACGCCGCTGCCATATGAGGAAGCGTAGGAGCCTCCGGGCAACGGGACCGGCCCGTGATCCGAGGACAAGGCGGAAGAGCCCGACGCGTGGCCGTTAAGCGGGAGGTACTGGTCGAACTCGTGAACATCAAACGTCTCCATGTTGCTGATGACGTCGGTGCTCAGCTCGTTGATGTCCACATTGCTGAAGTCGATGTTTTGCCTGCTGCTGTCGGCGAGGCGGCGACCTTCATGCTTCAGGTCCTGCTTGACTCCGTGGTGAAGGTCTGTTTTGGGTGTGGTGGGTGGTGTAGGTGGCCCGTGAGGGTGGCCTTTAGACGAAAAATCAGAATAACACGTAAAGATCACTGAAAAAAAACACCACCCCTTAAAAGTACCAGTCCTGTGGTCAACATACCTGCATGTTCAGGGTGGTGGTGACCATCAGGCATCCCTGCCAGCACCCCCATCCCTGGCTCAGCTTTATACATGTGATGCGCCAGCTCTGCCCCAGAGTCTGAGTCGCTCTGGCCCGGTTTCACATTCTTCCGCCGCCTCGGCTGGTACTTGTAGTCTGGATGATCTTTCTTGTGCTGAACCCGCAGTCTCTCAGCTTCATCTACAAAAGGCCTCTTCTCACTTTCCGAAAGCAAGCTGGTATGAAAAGTACAGAGTTAGAAATAAACTTTTTCAAATTGTACAACAACAACAAAAAGTTCTCTTTATGCTTATTTGTTACCATAAACTAATCTTCCAAGTTCAATCCACCCCGACTTTTACATCTTCATTGACAAGAAGTCCATTACTTGAGTCCACATCTGCAGCTACGCCAGTAAAAACTCTTGTAAAAATATTATTCTAATGCAATACACTCACATAATAAAAGATTCTTACCGCCAGAGTTTCCCAAGTGTCTTGCTCAGCTCGGCGTTGTGCAGATGCGGGTACTGATCCGCCAGCTTTCTGCGGGCCGCCTGCGCCCAAACCATGAACGCGTTCATCGGTCTCTTGACGTGCGGCTTGCTCTTCAGGGACCCGTTCCCTCTCACCGGCATCGGCACCAGGGACCAGTCGTAACCCTTGAGGACCTGGGACACCGCGTCCCGTATGCATGCTGGGAAGCGCTCGTCGTCCTCGGAGTCCAGCTTCTTGCCCAGACTGCTGAGCAGAGACCCGTGGCCGTCGGAGCCCGTCGGCGAGGACGGCGCGTCGGAGTCGGACTCGTCCTGAGAGATGGAGCTGTTTGTCCCCGACGGGCTGCACGGCGGGTCGGTGACAGACTTGTCGTGCTCCTCTGTCATTTTCAACATGTTCTAATCAGTCCAGGGTTAGGTAAATATCCCAAAGAGTTTGTTTTATATTATTTTAGGAATTTAAAAGAAAAGGCAGTGCGCAGCAAGAAAGCCGCTGCGCCTTTTACGCACGGAGCGCCCTCCTAAAACTCCTTCAGCGCTATCAGTCACCTGGAGTCCCTGTTTGCTTTTTTCTTCTCCTTTTTCTTTTGCTTGTTTGTTCGTCTTGTTTTTCCTAAGCTGGCATTTGGGGATGCGCTCGTCAAAGTCGTGGTTGACAGTGTGAGCCAAGGAGCTACATGTTAGTCCAAGTAGATTCAGACTTTTAAATGTTCCACCCCTTCATTTTCCTGGGATTGGCTGGAGCAAATCACCACTTCCTCCTCATTGGTTAAGCGGATTGCGTGGGGTTGATTATTACAATGCTTTTCTTTTTCGTGTTGTGTTATGGCTGCTGAAGCTGCAGGGATTAGGAAAATATTGTTCAGAAATTGATTTTCTATACAGTTTATGTAATAAATCTAAAAAGCACACACAGGCACACACAAATGATTGAGAAATATTCAGAAATGTGATTGCAAAAGGTAGTTTTTGTCTCATGTAAATTGAAGGTTACACTATAAAAATGAATATTGGAGAGTGTGTGAGTGTCTCAATAAAATCAGAAAACTATTTTAACGAAGCATATAAGCTAGTAACTATAATGGTAAATCGTATTTAAATTCTACATTAGCTAATATGATTTGGTAATAAACAGGGTAAGATAGCTGGAGGTTTTTTCAGTCATTGGTTTTTCTACAATTAGAAAGTTTGTATTGCATTAGGTCAATAATGCATTAAGTGATACATAGTAGAGTATGTAATAGGATAGTAATACGTTAAGTTAGCAAAACATTATGTCAGTGATACATGTTATGGTATGTAATAATATTGTAATACATTATGTTAGTATAAATGATAAACTTTTATAAGACTGGCAGTTAGAAAAAACAGGTTTCCATGATTAATTAAAAATCTGAGAGTAGTGGGTTTATGCACAAAGCTAGACATGAAGTTAAACTTAGAAAATGTGAGTGAGATGACGCCTTAAAAAACAAAAACGTAGGCATAGTTGTCATAACAATTATTTCAATGCAACCTTTTTGGAACAAGCCCAAAAGTTCAAATCAAGGCATTTAGTGAACTTTTGGTTTGGTCCACTGGTTTAAAGATAAACAAGCTGTCAAAAACGATAATCAAGTTGTTTTTTTAAAGTGTTTTATGCATAATGCAATCATCAAAAATGATGAAATCGAGTCTTCTTAGCGGCCTTTGAAATTTCCAGACAAGTTCCACCTAGGGGAAGTTCTTTTGTAAGTCTGCTTGAAGTGGTCCTTTGCAGGTGTGACTATCAATGATTTAAAAGGAATGTGAATTAAATGTTTACTTAGAAAGCCTTCAAGAAAAAGCAAAAGTAACAAATATTCGGATATTATATAATATTCCGGTATTCAAAATATAAAAATTGAATTATTATGTTAACAACTAATGAAAAGTATGTATTTACATGCATAAAAATTCTTTGTTTGGACTGAAATGTATTGGAATTACATAATCCGAATGTATCATTTACATGCAACAAGCTTTATTCAGAATTAAAACAGGCTGACAAGCGCAGAGTTATGATTTCTCCCCAAATAACTACACAAGAAGAAGCTACTTTCCTTTAAAACCTAAAAGCATCTTCTGAGGGCTCAGGCCAGAGAGTTTTCTCAAACAAATGTAATTAGGTTACAGGAAACCTCAACTGTGCTATCGAATGGTCCGCGCATATCTTCATTTTAATATTTCCTTGGTAATTTAACTTTATTCAGCTACTACATTTACATGTAGTCAAATACAAAACTTTGGTTTTGCTCCTGGACCAACTTCAGTTTGAAACCTTCAATTGACGCAGGCCATTACGTGTCCCTTCACCGCTGTAACAAAAGGCTTCAGCATTTAGCAAGTGTGTTTGTAACTACAATAAAACCTTTCACGTCCCGTAAAACATCCATTTTATGTCCCTGAAGCTACATAATCGAGAGACGGGGAGATAAGCAGTGGGACTGAATCACTGTCTTTGTTGCAGCTGTCTTTGTTCATGTATTGTGGGATGATTTTTATCACTGACCTCCCTATGAAAAGACAGGGTATGTGAGCGCTGGACTTCAGTTTACCTTTCACCGTGGACGCTGCAGGTGGCTGAGGGAACAGGATCTCTAATGTGGAAATAACAGAAACTGACACCTGTGCGTGCAGAGTTCTGATGGCTCATACGCTAAGGTAAGTTGTTATAATATTAACTTTTACTCAGACTGGTGTTAAGCTGAGAACGTAATGCAAATAAAGCTTGAAAATGTACTCAAATACAATGAATAACAAAGAATCGAAAATGACTTATGTGTTGAACAACAGGCTGGCTTCCTTTTAGCAGCTGTTGTCAGACCAGCAGGGTCAAGTTTAGCGTGTGTGCATGTCTGTGTGTGTCTACTTGTTTAGCTGTTCTATTCAGGACCTTCACTGGCATATTCACCAACTTTCTGAGGACTGATGCGCCTTATGGGGGTCAAAAGCCAAGTCCTAATGTGGTGCACTGCCAGTTTTACTGCGAAGGGTTAGATTTAGAGGCGTGGTGTGAATTCAACTTTAGTTAACGCAATGGTTAGTAATATACTGGTAATGGATCGAGCTGGGGTAAATGGTGTGTGTGTGTGTGTGT
>JAVLVB010000791.1:1175912-1206319 GCA_032876305.1 Orestias chungarensis | reverse complement strand
TCTGATTCGTGGAAAAGTGATTAGTCGAAGCGCATAAACAGGTGTGAGAATGCAATTATCAACATGCACGACACGGATTTGTAAAATAGTTGGCTTAACGCTGGTTCCCTTGTACACGAAACAAAACACAAACTGGGAGATCAGGGATGATGTGGTAAAGCAAATTCATGATTAGAAGTGCCGCTAAATCAATGACACGTCATCAGTTTGGTTTACTCATCTTGTCAAACGCGTCGCCAAAAGAAGACAAATTGTGAGGGACAGCCAAAGTCAAGCACGGATAAGATAGGAGACTTGATCTGGTTTGTTTTTGGAAATTGACCAGAAGGGACAGAGAAAAGTTGGCAGTTTTCACCAGACCCAGCCTTGCTCCTTTTAATGTGGGTAGAAACTGCAACCAGAGTATGTGGGCTGTTAATTGGAACAGGAAGGAGCAAAAGAAGACGGGGTAACCGAGCATGAACCTAATGTGTCCCTCAGAGTTAGAGCAGGTTTTCGTTTCTCCTGTTTCTTCCAATATAGATCTCAAAAGCGTGGCAACGTTTGTCAGATTTTTAGTACTAGTTTGCCTCTTTCTCCAGCATAGGCCAAGTCACTTCTATCCCACATGTAAATTATACTCCCTGGCTTCTAATGTGCATACTAAATCAAATTACACAGTCACCCACAGGAATCCTTCTCCCTTGGTCTCTGCTTCTGTGTTTTAATACACTTAAGAACATTTCTTCACTCTTGGCATGTTATTAAACTGAGCATGCAAAGCAGTTGCATTGCGTTGATATTGCACTCAAATGTATACTGTGTCATGCTAAAGGTGTTTGTTGTAGAATGTTTAATTTTAGGCCTTTTTACAGGAGCAAAATCTGTTTATCTTAACTTAAATTAATAGATAAGCTAACACAAACAAGGGCAAAATAGGGCAGTGGAAGAAACACGACTGTTTGCCATACTTTGATGCGCCTAAATACAACTCGTTAAAGCGTTTTCTATCAGAAGTTAGCTCCCAAGCAAGACTTTCTTAACATCTTTCTATATTTTCTTTTAGTTTGTTTGCCTATGCTTTGCTTTGCAATCAAAATGTTGCCCAATCTTTGCAAAATAGCTGTTGAGTCAAACGGGATGGATAACAGTCTCTCTTTGTCTTATTCAGCATCCTTTCATCTTCTCTAACCATCTTTCTCCCTGCTAAATATATGGGGTCACCAATGGAAGGCGCTATCTTCGTCATGGTATGGCGAGGGTGGATTGAAGTGTTTGCACACATACCTTGGTTTTGTACTCATATAACTATATTACAGACATTTCCACCTGAGCTGGTGTCTCTGGACCTCCTCCAAAGTTACCGTGGGCCTCTTGGCTGAAGCTTCTCTAACATTCTCTAAAAAGTTACCTAACCCTTCAAGGAACTACTTTGTTCATAGTGAGATTAAACACAACTGTACTGTATTTACTATTTTCCTGACTATTTGAGCTTCATATCTTTATAATGATATTCCCTTGTGAAAAACTTACCAGGGGTGTTGCTTTGATTCATTCATGCGCTTTTTAGTAATCGTTGAGTCTCTCGTGGCACATTAAAATGCAGTCCTCTGATAAATATTTGTAAATGGCATCAATGGACATGCTTAAGGAGTGGTGCTGTAAAGAGTAGGAGTGTCTAAAAGACACGAAGCATCAACCCTGCTATGGGAAAATGTGCAATTTCTGCAACTCTATACATTTTTATAACAATTGAGTGTAAGATTCAATTACATCTGTAAAGTTCATATTATCCAATTGAAATATAGAGGGCTAAGTTCACTTGCATGCTTTTTTTCTGTCACTCTATAAAAAAGCATACATTAGTTTCTCACATTAAATACTAATAAAATAAAATAAAGATCATGGATGTAATGAAACAGAATGTGAAAAAACTTAATTGTTTTTAATGTTTCTGCAAGAGTATTCCACCACTGACTAAATGTGTCAGCCTTATGAAAATCCTCATTTTCATGTGCAGTTTATAGAATCTGCGTCACAAAATGTCTGTCACCAATTCTATGTTATTTCCCACATGGATGACAGCTGTCTCCAAAGCCACAGAGACTCCCTAACTACACTTTAACCCCAAACAGCGGGCCTACATTTGGTTAAATAATCTTTCCGGATGAGTCTGCGTAAACTGGTCGAACTGTGGAGAGTGGCCTGCCCTCCTTCTCACCCAGATGATTCCGACCACTGCACAACCACATGTGGAGAGAACTCCTGGGCTGCTGACAACCCAATGCTTCACCCCAATGCCACATCAAGCAGACCACTTCTATCTTTGGTTTCACACAAGGAAAGAATGTAAGTAGCTCAGAATTTACAGTTACAGTAAATGCAAGAGGGAGGTGCAGGTAGTGGACAGTAGAAGATTTTTCTTTTTTTTAAACACGTAATCCTGCATTTTGCTACCCAGAGGAGCCTAAGACATAGGAAATAGTCCTGTTAAATGTTTTGGTGGTTTACCGGGCCAAGTTTGACTCCTCAGCTTTTAATCACAGTCTAACATTTTTGCCAGCTGCGAAGTGTTGGTTCCTCGTGTTGACATTTGACCTCAATTTCATTAGGAGGCCATAATGAGGGCTTTCACTTGATCAACAACAGGTTTTAATCAGACTTGTTATTTATTAAAGCAAGGTGCAGTGATGTTTTATATAAAGTTTAAAACCTTACGGGAAATATTATTTCAAAATTCAAAAACACACAACAGATTTTTGTGCTTGTATATAAATCAATAAAATTATTTCTTTTAAAACCTTTTACCTTACTGTGTTTTTTTACAAATGTATTGGAATGAGCATGTTCACGGATAATTTTTATTTGTTCTTAATACTTTTGTGTTATATACATCTTTAACATAACTACTTAAAGCAACACTAAGTAACCTTTTTAACCTTTATAAAATATTTTCATAACTTTTGTGATTTTACGTGGACTTACAGCTCGTTGAATGACGCCTCTGTCGTGGCCCGAAAGGTGTCTGTATCGCTTTAATCGGCACTAAGAAACTTTGAGGAGGGTGCAAAACAACTACAAATGTGCAGACTGCTTTACGGCATACGTCCCCCGTTTCTAATATCCAACATCATCATCTGACATTGTTTCACCACTATCAGATTCATCACCTCATCGCTATTCATCCTTAACACAGACACTGGAAACAGAAATGTTCTTCAATCCAACTGCAGGCGACTAGGAGATCAGGATTTGACAGCGCTATGTTTCATGGGAAATGCAAATCGACCAAAACTGAAAGTTCTTTAAGAATCAAGAATCAGTTTATTTATATTGCGCCAATTTACAACAGGTGTCGTCTCAAGGCACTTCACAGAAAATCCCATTGTGCTTTTAGAGATTCTAGGAACCACCAGTAAACCTGCAGTCTGAAAGCGAAGTGCTCTGTTAGGGACATAAGGAGTAATCTGATCTCTGATATACGATGGAGCTTTATTAGTCAGGGCTTTATATGTCCAAAGAAGAATCTTAAAATCTATTCTAAGTTTGACAGGGAGCCAATGAAAGGAAGCTAAAATTGGGGAGATATGATCTCTCTTTTTAAGTTTCATCAGAACTCTTGCTGCAGCATTTTGGACCAACTGTAGACTTTTAATTGCATTTTGTGAACTTCCTGCTAATAAAGAGTTACAATAGTCCAGCCTCGAAGTAACAAATGCATGGACTAGCTTTTCAGCATCTGTCATAGAGACAATATTTCTAATTTTTGCTATATTCCTAAAATGAAAGAAGGAAATCTTACAGACTTGTTTTATATGAGACTTGAAAGACATTTCCTGATCAAAAATAACACCAAGGTTCTTTACATTGTCACCAGATGCCAACCGGATTCTATCCAGGTCAAGTGGCTGACTAAGCAATTTCTTTTTTAGAGGTTCTGGTCCAAAGATAACAACTTCTGTCTTTTCAGAGTTCAAGAGCAGAAAGTTTAAAGTCATCCACATTTTTATGTCATCTAGACATGCCTGTAATCTACCAAACTGACTGGATTCATCAGGATTTATAGATAAATCCAATTGTGTATCATCAGCATAAATTGACACCATGCTGTCTGATGATTTTACCAATAGAGAGCATGTATATAGTAAATAGATTTGGACCAAGTACAGAACCCTGTGGTACTCCACAAGTAACCATACAATGCGGAGAAGATTTGTCATTTAGATGAACAAACTGGGATCTATCAGAAAAATACGATTTAAACCAGCATAGTGCTGCTCCCTTGATCCCCACAGTGTGTTCGAGCCTTTCAATGAGGATATTGTGATTGACTGTGTCAAAAGCAGCACTGAGATCTAACAGAACTAGAATAGACACGAGCCCATTGTCTGAGGCCATGAGAATATCATTTGCAACTTTAAGGAGAGCTGTCTCAGTGCTATGATGAGCTCTGAAACCTGACTGAAATTCTTCAAATAGGTCATTATTCCTCAAATGCTCTCTCAGTTGATTAGCAACAATTTTTTCAAGGATTTTAGATAAAAAAGGAAGATTAGATATGGGTCGGTAATTTATGAAGTCTTCTTGATCAAGAGAAGGTTTCTTAAGTAGGGGTCTTATTACAGCTACCTTAAGAGCCTCTGGTACATAACCATTCACTAATGACAAATTAATCATTTCCAAAATGGCGGTAATAATAATAGGAAATACTTCTTTAAACAATTTTGTCTGGATTGGATCCAACATACAAGTTGAAGGCTTAGATGAAGAAAGTATTTTTGAAAGCTCAGAAGGCTCAACTGGAACTAAACAATTCAAACAGAGATCAGGCTCCAGAGCCACATTCAGTAGCTCATTGCTTACTGAGATAGTAGTTATGTTGGGTAGGATGCCATCAATTTTAGTTTTAATAGATTCAATTTTAACAATAAAGAATTCCATAAAGTCATCACAGCTAAGAGTCACAGGAATGTTGCTTTAGTGTTGCTTTAAAAGATTATTACATCATTCGCATTTATGACATCTGTTTACTCTTCATAGAAATCAAACCCAACTTTTTTCAATTCTTTTCAGATTTAGATCTATTTTAGATATTTTTGTTGAACAGTTTTTGTTTTGTTTTATGAAATAAGACAGGTATTACAATTACACTAACATATTAAACAGTTAAAAAATATATCAGTAACCCTAATCTTATTTTTGTTTGCATAAAATGATAAGTTGAACATTATTAACTTCTTGATACTCTAGATAAAAATCTATATTGGCATTACAGCAATCAAACATTTGCTGCCAAGACAACAAGTTTGCCAACCAACACATCTAGTACACAAAAACAATGGAGAGAAACAAGCAATGCAACCCAAACTTAAACAATTTAAAGGCCAAACATAAAAAACATTAGACAGCAAATTTTCTGGTTAAAAAAACTTGGAGCGAATTCTTCAAGTCTGATATCCTTTGAAAGAAAAAGCTTCTGTCTTCACAAAGATCTTTTTCACATCCAATAAATTAAATTTTATCAAAGCAGAAGATGAACATCCCGTTGAATTTGAGAGTGCTTTAAAAAGTCTTATTTTTCAATCAGAATTGAGTGCTTGAGATTTTTTTTCAAATTAGTATATTTTTTTTTGCTCTCTGACTTCATAAGAAATATATGCAAATAAGAGCAGCTTTTTTATGCGCCTTCAGTTTATTGTGCAGATTAAATATTAAAGAATCCTGTTATAGAGGCAAGAATACAAAACATGATGACAATAGTATCATAATGTTGTGATTTACTGATATTTATTACCTTGGAGTAAAGAAGTCTAGCTTGTAAAAAAAACAGCAACAGATCAGCTTGAATGTCGCTCTAATTGTTCGGAACGTCCATCATGTTCACCACCAAGTTAATTTTGAGGTTCATAGCTGTTTTCAACTAAACAGTTTTTATCAAATATAAGAGAGCAGATTCGTCTTTAATCATTTAAGAAGAGTAGAAATGCAATGAAGGTTCTTTCTTCTCAGCTGAGATGGTATAAATATGATTTATGGGGCCTCATCTTTACTTGTCATCTTGTTTTGAAAGGAATTTGCGGTCTGTGGACTTTCCCGCAATGTGTACTTTCTTGATCTTTGATTTTCTTAAATCATCTCCTTAATTTCCGCATGGAACTACATGGTTTTGGACCATGGAAAGGCTGAGGAGTGGTAGAAAAAACACTGAGCCCACTCCTTAACTTTACGGGAAATGAGAGGCTTCTCTGCGATGCCAGGACTTTTTTAAATGGCCTAGTCTGGCTGTAAAGACTCTGCCTGGTAAAATAGAAACTTAATCTTCCTTATTGCTCCACAAATAAATAAAGATACATAATTTAAAAACACACTTATCTCCATGTGATTTATGAGACTGAGACAAACATGTCCAAGTAGTGTGTGTAAGCGGAATGGTGCAATATGAAATCCCAATTCTCCTGTGTGCCATTCTCATAGTATAGGATAATTTATCGGCTCTTGAAGTGAATATTTATTAGGAGTATCAAATTCTCCAATTAGGCTCCCAGTGTGCCGGGCCAATATTTATTAACACTACTTAGTCTGTCTGTCTCCACCCAGTCTACAACCCTTGCATTCCCATGCTGTACTAAAGTCAAAAACTTATTACTGCACGACACCTGCTGCTTACTGGTTAAATATTCAGTTTGTGATTATTGTCATTTTTGTTTGCTTTAGCCCCATCTTAGAAATTTGTAACAATCTTGTAACATCCTAATCTTCATTGTCTGCACTGCAAATTGTACAAGGTTTTGCAACGATAGCTATAGGCTGGCATTAAATTCTGCAACAGTACAGAATCACATCTGTGTTTAATAAGGTTCTAGTAGAATCAGGAGGTTTTTATGATATTTAATATTGCATTTATTTCAAAAGGGCAGTAGCATAATATATGTAAGTTTAGCAAAAGAGAAACACATTCTTAAATGTTCCCCTTACCTAAACAGGAAAATCATCAGAAAGATAAAATACTGTATCCCTGAACACAAAATATAACACAAACAACTGACAATACAAAATGCTTACCATTAACATATTTTGTATGTATTATAATATATAATAGAGACAGAAAATTGATTTTAAAAAAGCCATTTGATTTCATGTTTGTAGTTTCATACTAGCCCTGTGGCAAACTTAAATGCATTTGGCTTTTTGGAATGCTATGTCTCTGTAGGTAAATTGACACTGCACACTATCCACAGTTAAAGATTGTGGTGGCAGTATCAGGGTGTGGTGATTCTTTTCTTGCACAGACACCAGGCAGATTCGATTGAAACATAGAAAAAAAAAAAAAAAACATAGCAATTCTGAGGAAAATAAACTGTTAAAAGCTGCAAAAGACATGAGAAACAACCTCAGATGCAAAGGTGGAGCTAACAAAAACGTTACAATCTCTCAGTCAAAGATAACACCTTGATTTACAGAGAAGAATGGACAAATGTTTAAATTTTAAATGTATAAAGGAGAGCTTCCCCAAAAACACTTGTGATCGAAATGAAAACAGATTTTACAACATACAGTCCCAGCAAAGATTAATTTAAAAAAAATAGGGCACACTAGTCGTTCTATTTTATGTACCATTATGCATTGATCTGTCTCAAAAATTCACAATCTTTCTCTGAACTTTGTATATTTAGATCTTTATTTTAAACTTTTTTACACAGTTTGTATAAAATCCAGCTCAGTTTTTTGTTTTAACTGAGAATCTGTGATTTAACTTCATTTCACTTATTCATTTAACATCCATTGGTCGCCATTACATCAGAAACCTTCATAGATGATGTAGATAATTTCAAAGAATTGGGGGCAATTAAATGACCAATAATTACCTCTAAGTTGGTACAATAATAGTTAAGTTATGTTGCATCAAAAAAATAAACTGTATTCTTTTTTTTTTTCGTTTCCGTGTCCTTTTGCTTATTTTAAAGGCTGTTTTCATATCTACATTTGTATTTACAGTCAAACTCACTACTGTTTGGTGAAGGATGGTATTAATATGGGATTCTGCACTGCTTCCGTACTAACCATCACTTTGACTTATTTTGCCTTAGGCAGGAAAAAAAGGAAGTAATTGGAAACTGTTTACCAAGATTAAAGGTGCTGGGTACTGTAATTCCTGCATTCACTTCACTATTTCCAACTGTTAGTCCCTTTTTTAAAAACTAGAAAAGTGTGGAAATCAATTTTTGTTGTAGTATTCTGAAGTAATTTAAAGGGTGGCAACATCTGAGTTTAGTCGTACTACAGGTGGAATTATTGTTTAAGGCAGTAATGTCTGTACTTGGATGGCGTTGGGAGTTTTATCAATGGTTATTTGTCGATGCACATCCCAAATCACAAGTCCTCTCTCTTTAACAACAACATTTGTTTCATCTTGAATAGAACTATAGCATAACAGCTGATAAAAACACAAGAGCGTCACAGTCCAACCTTTTTTCTCACCTAGAGTAATTCAGGAATTTTAGGTGGTAGACCAACACTGGCAAGAAATGATGCCTGTTAATAAAAATACAAATGTGATGGTGTCACATGCATCCAGTACGGCTTATGTTTTTATCTGATCAGTTCCCTTATATCTCTGGTCAATGGCTTAGGATTGTTGACCTGCTGAAAGGTGTACCCAGTTTTCAGCCACACATTAGGTTTGCCCAAAGATTTAAATGTTGAACTTTGTTTTTATTGGAGCAGAGCACTTTGTTCCACAAGCCTGTTGTGGCCTCTACATTGCTTGTAGTAGGCTAATAGGAGGAATTTTTATTTGTTTTTTAATCAACAATGTTTGCTTGTTTTTTCTCGCCATATTCTTAAAACAGCCCAATTAATGCTTTTATGTCAACAGATTCTCTCATTTAAGCCATTGATGTCCTCAGATTGTAGTAATTGACCACTTTGTCAAGCTAGTTTATTATTAAGGTTAAAATGTTTTCTATTTAAGGACACCCAGCCGTCATTGACTTGTAGCCTTCACCCCTGGACCATCATGGTGAAATCGTATAGGACAACTTGAATTATGTCACTGACTTTACAGAAATCCCTTATACTGAGGAAAAATGTAGTGGAGACAGTGGAGAGGAAAAACTCCCCTTTAACAGAATCTGGCTCCGGAGCCAAAAAACATAAAAAGAAGCAGAGGAACTGATGCAGTTGTTGCTGGAGCAAAGGGAGACGTTTGAGATGCAGCACCATGTCAGCCGACGTCGTTTCCAAGAAGGTGTCACAGCTAACAGAACTAAACCATGTGTTATACGTAGAGAAAAACAGAAAGTTAATAGAAAAGGCAAAAAGTACTGCAAATTAGACATAGAAAGAAAGTAGCAGACTGAGGAAAAGTGTCCAGATTGTCCTCCAGCAGCCTGAGCCTGTAGTAGCTTAACTATAGAGAAAGCTCAGGATAACACAACCCTTTATAGAGTCAAGAAAACCCTTAGTCCTGGACTGGATTCTCCACTACTGTTGGTCTCTAAACTCTACCTCCTCCTACAGCTGATGATCCATAGACTGAGCAAACGTCAAAGTGTTTAACTACAAGCTTTACCAACGGGAAAGCTTTGAAACTGAACAGGGTGTCATTTAGCCATTGTCATCGGACATTCTCAATTAGGTTGATTTTGACTGGGTCAACACCCTCATTTAGATTTAGAAAGGGTGTTGTTATTTGGATCATTTTCCTACTGTATAACCCAAATATTCGCATTTTCTGCTAGAAATCAGAACACTAATTTCTCTGTTATCCTGCTTTTAAAGCAATAAAGAAACCCCAGAACCTCATACTACACCCCTCATGTTTGACTGGTGATGTTGTTTTTGCTAAATGTTTTCGGTTTTTCACAAAATATCCTCAAAAGGTTTGTTCCTTTGTTAAATCTGAGACAGGTCTTTCTGGTCAGTGGTGACCTTCATGTTTAAACTCTGTGAATGGTATTTACTGTGGTTCTTTGGAGTCCCAATGCTTCAGAAAAGCTCTTGATACCTAATTCATTCTTCTATCATTGACTGTGTTGTCTGTTCTATCATTTGCTTTTATAGTGACATGAAGTGTTTCTTTTTGAAACATTTACTCTTATACAACCAAATATTGTGGTTAATTACAGTAAATCCTAATTAACAAGGGGAATAATTATATTTCCACATGGTGTTTGGTATATTTTGAAGAAAAAAAAGATGATTTAATTATCAGAAGAAAAAAAATCTAAGGAGGCTAATAATTCATCACAACACTAAAGATGCAGAAATTAGAGTTTTAAAACTACAAACAACTCCAGCAATTATTGTCTAAATTAAAGGCAACATTATCTTGTTTGTGGATGCACATTTTAGCCTGACGTGTGTCTGTGGTAAGAAGAGTAAAATAAGCCTTCTTGTTGTGTGTTGCCTAACATGGAAAATGGCATTCATGTGACACTGCATATTCCAGAGGCGTGAGGTCCATTATAAGTGAGCCTACTTGAGGAAAATGTTGTTTATGGGAAACAATCGGGCTATTTTCTCAGCTCTGCAACTCATTTTTGCAAAACAGGTTATTTTCTGCTGTTCTTTTCTTTGGTTTTGGATTATTTTCCCTGTTCACACTTAAAGAAAACTACAGTGTGACAGCAAATATGTATGTGCGCATTAGTTTTGTTAGATGTTCACTGATTCTGCTTCTAATCTTTCTTTTCTTTACACTATTACTTATACTTTATTTATGATATCACTGGTACACATCATGCAGAAGCCCTACCGCCCTTTTTTTTCCTCTGCTTCTCAGCTGCCCATCTTCCCTTCTCCTTCCCCGCTTCTCTCCTGGTTGCAGTTGTATTTGTACGCCTTGGGAAGATTACAAAGAGCTGCTTTGTGAGGGGATGCAGCTGCTGAAATTCAACTAGATCCAGCTGAAGAGAGAAGGGAGCAGGTGGGTCAACAACGCCACCCTGCTGTTCCCAGAATATCAGGCTGCAGAGCTGTGCCTCCCTCTTTTTCATCCCCCTGCACAGATACGCACTGACACATGCACACACATCTTCAGCGATCCCGTTCCTCCGCCAGCATATGCACACAAACACTGCGGCGTGTCGAAACAGAAACACAGTTTACACCCACAACGCGGGAATACAGCAATATGCACGTGTCAAAAGGGCTGCCTCAGTGGAAATACTGCCCACTCATACAAGCGTTTTAACAAGAATCATTCAATCAGTGGGAGAATGTTGGCAGATAATTAGCAACACAAGAAGATACCTTTGTTACACTAAAATTGGTTTTACCAGTTAATCTAAGGTAAGCCTTTGTAGCGTTATTTTTTAAATTGATTTCAAGCCACAGATATGAGGAAAGATTGTAGCAGAGGACGATTGTCAGCTTTGTGAGGTGAAGCTCCAAAAAGATCAGGAAGCCGCCACTATGCGGGATTTCTGCATCACAGTCGGGAACTTTTGTAAGATGACCCTCATCTGGCTTTGTAGTGCTGGTTGGTAGCGGGTCATAAAAGCAAAGGAATGAAAGAAAAGTGAGGAAGTCGTGCTGGCCAGTGTCTCTGCTTTGCTGAATGGGATCACATGTCAAACCATCATCTTTGCTGTGGACATCATCTCAGATCAAAGTGGTATAACATCCACATAAACCTAATATTAATTTGTTTAGCTACCTTATCCTGCATAGCTGTAGATACTCAACCAAATTCTTATCTATAATCATCTTGTCTTAGGTTATTGTAGACATATTGGGGAAATATTGAAAACAAATTAGCAGCACTTAGAAGGTCTTTTCTATTATCAGTTTATATTCTCTTGCTTTATTTAATGATGTAAAATGACACTCTGTATCATTAGAAATAGCATTGATACACATGCAATTCCTACCAATCTTACCTGGATATATTTATGGATAGCATTCAGCTAAGGTAATAATATTCCTTCCGTCGCAATAAAAATGCCTGAATCCTATTTTCTAAATAGGTGGAAATAATTATGAAATTTAATCTTTTAAAATATCAAATAATCTATTTTTAATTGTTGTGAATGATGCAATGTTAAACTGGCTACCCTTTCAACCTAAAAACACAAATGCCTTTCTAGCGGGCTTGTACTGAATTGTTTCAATCCACTGATTGCAGCACAGAGACAACTGAATAGTACAGATTTCTCCTCACCTATGAAAAAAAGACATTTCTCCTTAAAAAATTCATTTTGCTCCGGCAAGCTTACAAAGCAAATGCAATGTTGGTTTTAAAGTGGGCAAACAACACAAATCTGAGGGCAAGGACAAGAACGCTGTTCATGCTATCCAGAAAACCCATAGGTCCCTCTAAACAGTCCATTGTTTTGTGGAGATTTGTAGTTTATGTGTCTCTGTCAGTACAAATCATCTGTTGATGTTGATAAATCATTTTATCAACATCAACAGAAATGTATAAGGGATTATAAATGTCTTGTTTGATGGATTAGCTTCTTTGCTTCCCTTCAACAGAGTACTGGTTTAGTATCGGGCCCTTAAATGAATATTTGTAAAACTGTCGACCGCAACTTAAACTGTGTAACTGATTATTTCTTCATGTTATCATTTATAAAGCTAGAACACCTTCATGTTTAAACATTGGACCAAATGCATGCGTAAAAGTGACACTCGGCATTCCTTTCTTTCACTTCTTTCTGTTACACACACAACGCATGGGTGGCGAGCATACAGTATAGTAGCTGCTTGATCTTAAGAGAAAGCTGGTGCTCATGCTTATCACTGTTACAGCACTGATTTCATGATGCCTGACTGAATGCTCCCAGTATTTGATGATTTTGTGATCACATACCATGCTGGTGTATAAACCCCTTTAAACTAACATTTTAAAGAATACTTAGGAATCCTTATACCAATCATGTAATCAATGTTATATAATTTTTTGGGAAGCTGTTTAACCAGCTTAGTTATTTTTGTATTACCTTTATGTACCAGGAGACAAGTTTACCTATTCTTTATTACTCTTGTATTTAATTTCAAGTCCAATTCATCAGATTTAAACATGAATTTACATATTTCTGCGTTTTCCTGTAAACAAGTTCTTGTAGCCAAGGAAACGCACAAATACACAAACACAAGCATCTCATTGGGGGCAGATAATTCAGTTTCTAAATGTAACAATTACAGTTTCTTCAAATAAAGAGATTACAGCAAAGAAATGACAGCACTGTTTTCTTCTTAATCAAATAAAATTTCGATTTGTATTTAGTTATTTCCAGCTTGGTTTTTACTTGAGAATCTTGTGCTGCCCTGGAGCAAATCTTGGTGTTTTCCTTCAAAATTCGGCCATGCAATCCTGAAAATCCTTAGTTGGACTATTTAGATGGAAATTTTCTACAAATATGCTCAAATCATAATGTTGTGTTTTGTGATGTGTTTTAAGCAATTTCATCATTAAAGAAAGAAAGAAAGAAACTGAGAAAAATATCAAAGAATACTTAGAAAGACTGAAGTCTGCCTTGGAATTCACAATCCATTTGATGTGATTCCTGCTTTTTTGTAAAAAATTTTAATAGATTTTATAATTCATTTCAATTATATTCAGTGAAGGATTAAATAAATGGTTCCCTGGAGAGTCCCTGATTTTGCAGAAAACAGCTGAGATTCTGTGGAGGAATAAAATGCAGTGGAGTTCTTACTTTCCCTATTCTCAGAAGCGAGCAACTCAACCAGCTGGTCGACTGGGTCTGTATTTAAGAGCAATAGAAAACGTGTTCCGGCTGTGACAGATAAGTCGTATCTAAGGACCACTTTCTATTGCGGCCCCGGGCGACTATCCACGTGGCCCAAATCAAAAGCAGTCACTCCATACATGCGTAGTTTCAAGTTCAATGACATGATTTCAGATCCATCATGGCGCCATCTCACACACTATTCAGGCTAACTGCTACCTCCCAAACCACAGGGAAAAAACATTGCTCCATTTCTTCATGCAGCACTCCTGGTTATTATTCACTGTCTTATCTGTCACTCTGGTTCATGTGATATTGAGTAAACAACACAATCTGGATCATTCTGGGTTTCGTAGCTGCCTGGATAGTTTCTGTGGGAGAGCAATCATCATTAGAAGGTGGATGTTTAAAAAAAAAGAAATGCAGACTTTCAGCCATCTGGAGCTACATCTCCTTGCGTTTTAGAGTGTGGGAAGCTGCAAAAGCTTGACACTGGTTTACATCAAATCCCTAAATGTTTCATCAACCATGCACTTACCCGTGGGTGTGTGGAAGTTATTGTTTAAGGTTCTATTTTTTTGTTTTTCTGTCCAATTACTAGCCCGTCATTGTCATTTACCACCAGATACATCAATTTGTTTGTCAATAGGAATTTGTTGAAGCTCTGTTAATATGTCCAGCCCATATTTCTGTAAGTCTGACAAAATGAAACCAGATGCCGTTGCCCTTTGCTCGGCGCTGTATCAAGTTTACCGATTCTGGGCAACGGCCTCAAGATGCAACATTTCTCATCTCACTTCCACATCTATGCAGCAAGAGTTATGGTCTGCACATTGCCTTGAGAAGCATCACGCCTGATTGCCGGCATTCTCACATCTGCTTCCTGGAACTGCAGCGGGGAAGTCTCCAAAGAGCTCCCAGTGGAGTGTGCGGCATGTGTGCTCGCATACGAGACGAGAGCATGAAACAAGGAGGGGGGGTAGCTGGGGAGCTTGACGGTGTGGTTTATTTTCAAAGGGTAGTGCTGAGGATGTGTTGAGAGGTTGAGGAGTTGAGAGAGCCCTCTGCTTCCCGGTTTGGATTTCACTTCCCTGGGACAAAGCTAAGAAGGGGGGGTTAGCTTAGGAGCGGATGGTTGGGCTCTGAAAGCAATACAAATAAGACAAAACATAATTTTGAAAGTTTGTTTTAAAAGAAGGTACAATAGAAGTAGATATTGAAGTGTAGTGAAGAACTCTATATTTGCTGTGCTTGGTTGCTAAATTCTTTCTGACACCTTTCACTCTTAAGTTTCGTGTGAGAAAGGAAAACATGCAAACACCCTAACTGAACTCGGGGAGAATGAGGAAGTAAACCATCCTCGCCGGTGCCAGTTAACTGTCGAGTTCAAAGCGTTAATTTCCCTATTTTTACAGTGGTCACACAGTAACGTGATAAGCATCACTCCAATTGGGCCACTTTGCATTGAAAAAAAAAGGTCCAGGTAACATGGAAAATGCACAGAGGTAAACTGAACTTATTTGCTTATTCAAAGCCATCACTTTTTTCTTTTTTTTTTTACCTGTCCCACACATTCGATGTCGACTGGGAAGTTCTGAATGCAAAATACGATGCAAAGCTGCAGATTTGCATTAAAGTACAGTTTCAGCTTCGAACTGTGGAAGCTTACGAGTAAAACGGAAATGGCACTAAACATTTGGCGATCTGAGCAGTTGCATGCATCATTTCTTGCAGAAGAATGTTAACATTTTGTTTTGGTTTGTTTAAAAATGCTTTACACTGTATTCCTCAGTATAACTATGCAGCATATACAGTGCATCTGGAAAGTATTTATTGCACCTCACTTGTTCCACATTATGTAATACTAAAGTTTTGATGTCTGATTTTTTTTCCTTGCAGGAATTATATACTATTATAATAATTTATAAAATGTATTCAGAGCTTTCGCTAAATACTTTGTTGATCTACCTTTGGCAGAAATTATAGCCATTTTTTAGGAAAATTATGTCACAATCCTGACTCGTGTATCTCAAGGCAGTAACTTTTCTGCAGTACTTTTCAAGCTCCATCAAGTTGCATGAGGAGGAGATGCTAAGGAGATGAGTGTTCATCAGGTTTTTTGCCATCTCTCTGACTAGGGCCGTCTCCCAAGTTGCTCACATAAAATGGGCAACCAGCTATAGGAAGAGTCCTAGTGGTTCCAAACGTCTTCAATTTACCAGTGCTGGAGGCCACTGTTCTCATTGGGACATTCAAAGCAGCTGAAATGTTCCTGTATCCTTCTCCTACAGGTGGGCTCTTTTCAGGTCATACAAACATCTCAGTGGTGATCTTTGGATCAACTTTGACCATTATCTCAAAAGCTATGAATGATTACATAAATATGGTTTCATTATTTTCTATTTTAAATACATGGGATATTTTTGAGTAAAAATTAGGGAAATACTTAAAAACAAATTGGAACAAGAGCAGCACGTAAGGAAAATGTGGATGCACTGTGACTCTTAACAGTGCTTCTGAAACAGTACACAGTGAAGCAGACCACAGTTTTTTCGCACTGACTGCCCGTCTGCCTGCCAAACAATTAGGCTGCTAATGTTGGAGGTGTTTTTTCAATCAGACCTGCATGAACCAGAGTATGTGCAGCGAGTGCCAAGCATATAATATTTCTTTCATTTTAACAACTGTAGAAAACCTAAGGCAGATTTATAGAGACTGAAACTAATTACAAGGACTGAAAACAAAATTAAAGCAAAGACCAATTTAGTTTAAAAAAAAGTCCTACAGCTTGTATATATATTTTTTTGTGTGAATCTACTTTCTAGTTGTAAAATGCAAATCTAAAAGGTTGATTATTTGCACAAAAACAGGCATTTTAGGTGAATATAGCTTTCAAATAACAATTTAAGAAGTAGAATATAATCAAATGTTTAATTTACATTATTTTTGTATTGTTTATTTAACTCTGCTAAATAAATGTTCTGAGTTTGAATCATTGTAATAAAACCAAAAAATATATATTTGGCGACTTTTTACTTGAAAGTTATGAGAATACACGTTTCAAGAAGAGAATCCCTTCTTGAGACTATTAATAATAATATAATAATGTAATTGAAATTACTGGAACTAACTTTAGCAGACACATCAATCAGATTGTTGAATTTCTTTGTTTGAAAACTTTCATTTATAACCAAGCTCTATGTTGACTGCATGCATCTAATTAATTAACCCAATGTCAAAATCTGAGTATCAACGATTGTAATCTATACTATAACACTTGTAGCTGTAATACACGTTTTTCCACGTTTGTCCCGTTTCACTGAACTTATGAGGAAAAAAACACAAGAGGAAATTCGATTTCTCCCTACGGGAAGCAGTAAATGTCAGACTTGTCTTGTACGTTATGGAGGTGCAGAGGATTTTCAGCCGTGTTTTTTCAGAATGTGAATATGCACCTGCCAGAGAGGAAGGACTGAGTAAAAGCTGTTTGCTAGAAGAAAAATCTAAAATGTCCTCATATGTGGCTCTGATGGAGGGATTAATGAAGACTAACTGATCAAGTTTGCTGATTTAAAAAATACTAAGATGTACATGAATTCCCTTTATGGTTCTCCCAAATTCTTGTGCCCTCCCTGCTGTTTGGGTCTTTCCCTTTCTTTGAGACTCCTACATTTTACATCTTCCATTGTTTCCTTGTTTTTCTTTTGAAATCATCTGAAACTTAGCAAAGGGGTTTCCAGCTTAGCTAATGTTTGCTGACTCATCTACTAACTAGAGGCCCACCTTCTTGGGAGTCTCTGTGCTGCCATTGGCTCCCACGGGTCTACTGAAACCGAGACAAAATCTGAGATTTCTTGCTCTTTTCTGCTTTACATTGAGTCATTCTTCAGAAAAAAAGTACTTCCACTGTTTCCAGTCCTCTCTTCATTGGTGTTTACAAAGGGAGAGGTTCCCCTCCTCACCTCAAGAGGCAAGACCACACAGTGTGTGAAAATCTGCTCCACAGACACACCTCGGTTTCTGCACACAATAAAACACACATAAATGTTTTCTCACTACAAATGGTTTCACACTTCAGCTGAGACATGCAAACACATCCCCACTTTGTTACAGAATGGAACTATTAGTCGAATTATGCCGAGCACTGGAGACGAGTAGCCACTAAAGATGGAGTTGTGCTGTCTAAACAACTGCAAACAAATAAAGTTATTTCCTGCATTTCATCAGCGCCAGCATGTCACTCAACAAGTGTGCCAAGCAGAAACAAAAATGTAAATGGACATCAGATGTGTAAACAAAAAACTGGGAT
The DNA here is from genome assembly GCA_032876305.1 of Orestias chungarensis. Lineage (NCBI taxonomy): Eukaryota > Metazoa > Chordata > Actinopteri > Cyprinodontiformes > Cyprinodontidae > Orestias > Orestias chungarensis. The sequence continues at coordinate 1,188,334 of JAVLVB010000791.1, read as the reverse complement.
CAGTTCATTTCAGATGTACTTGTTTTTTGATTTAGAAACTATTCCTGGAAGAATCCAAACTTATGTTTAGCTGAGTTTGGCCTGTTTAAAATCAGATTTGATTTGGTAATTCCCTTTTGTGAGCTTTGTGTAACTAATTGCTTTTAGTCCGTGCATCCAAACACTTCAGGTTTGTCAGTAATCATCTAAATTCACCACTGAGACTTTCCATGAAATGTCAAACACCTAATTTAATATAACAACTATTCAATCACACACCTTCCACACCAATGGTTTCTGACTGCCAGATCAGTATGAGCACTGCCCTCTTTAAAAACAGATCCATACTGTTTTAAGACAAACGAAGAAGGGAAACTGGAGAACATCTTTGCAAATGTAATGAATGCATAAACAAAAAAGAAAAAGTCTGTAAAGGCTGTTTAAGGTTATATCAAACATAGTTATCTGTAAATAAATGGCATAACATAAATATTTTGTTGACATTCATAGTTACTTCACCATTTCACTAAAAAACGTCTTTAACTTCCAGTGTGATTTCATGTGACAGCGTGATTGGTCCTAGCCCTAAATAAATAAATAAATTTTAACAAATTCTGAGGGAAAAAAAATTGAAATAGAGCAAAATAGAGGTTTTAAATCATTAAATTTATTCACATAATGTGTTTTAAGACATATTTTTTTTCCTGTTTCCATCATTTTATTTGTTCCATCTTATTATCTGTGTCACTTGCATCACTAATTTATTATATTTTGAACATAATGGGAATCTTCATTTTGTGTTGTCTTTTTATAATCTCTATTTTTTCTTTTGTATTTCCTTCTCACCTCTCCACACCAGGCTAACATTTGACAAGGACATGGAAAATTAGCCAAATTGTGGATGGGTTTTAGGAGTGGTTCTGATGGGGTGTATAAGCAATGCAGTGTTCTCCCAATTACATCTGAGACAACATGAAAATACCATAAACATCTGTGGTAAGACTGCTGTGAAAGATTATTGTGGTGGCTGCATGGATGCGTCTTTTTCTGCAGCATGGACCAGCTTGGTAGCAGCAGTGGCAGCTTCCCCACGACATGTTGACTACTCTAGCATGGACGAGTGACCACAGTGGCCCCATGTCAAGTCTGCGACCTCATAACACCTCACAAAACCAGCACTCAAAGAAATGACCAGCTACATTTTAGCAGTATTGCACATACTCCACCAAAAGCTCCAGCAGAAAACAAATAAACAAATGATCTTGACAAGCAGACTAAACAAAAAAAATGGAATATCATAAATAGAAAGCGCCATGACAGAAAGATCATCATGGACTGGGCAAACAATCAAAGTCAACCATCATTTAGCCGTCATCAACCACATTTGTTTAATATCAGAAATCTTTAACCCTAGCAATGAAACGGAGGGGTAATTGCTAGACCTGAAGAATCATAAAACGAATTTAAAAATTAAAACAAACAAAAGAAATCTAAATTTAACAAAATGCTAGACACCATTCTTATGGTAAAGTTAAACCGCTAACACCATTTTTATTTAAAAAAAAACAAACTAAAAAACTTGGGGACAGGTGAAGAGAGAGCCAATGTCATCTTTCTCTAAAACACTACAAAGCCATTTTTATGGGAAAAAGAGCCAATATCAACAAATATGAAAGTAGAACATTTGTAAACTTTCCCAAGAAAGGCTGGCTCACCAGAATTATACAAAGAGAAGACCTACGACTTATTGTGGGGTCTCAAAAGTTCACAAACCCAGAACAAAGCCCTGCAGACTTGCTGACAGTTCATCATTCAAAAATAGAAAAAGAATGCTATGCAAAATGAACAAACATCTCTGTCTTATGTTTGATGGAAAGCATCTCGATAATACCCAAGATTATTAGGCAATTATTATTTTGAAACAGAGGAGGGGGTTTGCTCAGTTATATGTAAAACTCAAAACATACATAAGTTACAATGGCAGTTGTAGTGTAGAATAAGTAAGGAGCATTTAATGCTTAAAAACACTCAGGGTGGCTAAAATAAAACAACTGTGCAAAAATAAATAACCCAGAAATTCCTGCACAATGATGTTAAAAACTGTAGTTACTGTGAAGCCAATGGCAGTTAGAGCCATAATTTCATTCAAAAATCTACAAAAGGTAGATTTTTTATATCAGTGTGTATAAGGAGAATTTCCAAGATTGTTAGAAAACATTATAATGTGTTGATGTAATAGATAGTTGATGTTTGCACATGCAGGGACAGTAATTCTTCCGTGAACATGTGTGGCGCCGAAGAGATAGCAGATAAAGGTCAGGTGACCTTTATCTGCTATCTCTGACCTGAAAAAGAAAAACATTGACAACCTGTTTTACTGAAATATGTTTATTTATTTATTTATTTTAATTCCCCTTTTCTATAAATGAATGAATAAACCAGCCTAATATCAAAAACTGAGCATATACTGTTAATACTTTAACAAATAAAGTTACAAAGTTACACAAAAAAGTTACACATAAACCCTTAGACATTTGCATTTTTAAAAGCAAGGCATATAGTTAGCAAATTATTTTGAAGATTACTCAACAATGAGAACAGGATAGGGGTCTTTCCTTCTTAGTATTAGTTATCCGTGGCTTAAATAATGAATTTAATGCAGATTTGGGTAATCTGAGTAAAATTAAATGGATATATGAGTTTCCATTTACCATGAAAAAACAGATAAGACAAAAAGGTTGGTTTGTCCTGAAACCTTAAGATCAGGTCCCTTAGACATTTCCTGGGAGTTTAATGGCATCTGTGAAAATAAACAAATGAAAGAAACATGCTACTGCAATAAATTACCAACTTAAAGGCTTTTCACACATGTTTAAAAAGGTTTAGAAGCAAAAATAATAAATAATAATAAGTCATAAAACAAAAGCTACACTTTTGATGTATGACTTATTTTATTTAATTGATTATTTTGCTTAAAATAATCAGAATCAAATAATTAGCTCTTAAGCTGGGCTCTATTGCAAAGCGTTTGTTCCAGTGAGTGACAACTTTAAATATTAGTTTTCATTTTCCACTAAAATAATTAAAGTCAACTTTCCAAATTAGGTTAATTTGTGTTAGTGAAAATTCATTCATGAGGGGATGGGATTTTGACATTTGCTGTGGAGACTGCTACACACAGGCAATTGTGTTACAGCAAAGCCTCTGTTACTGATCATATTTATGTGTGTTGGCTTTTGGATTAACAGGAAATAATCATGAGCCCAGCGAGACAACTCATATAAGAGCATAAAGAAGGGCTGAATAGTTTATGCTTTTAAAAGATATCCTAGGAGGTTACTGTAACAGCGTTGGGTTCTTGACCTGTTGCTACCAGTGGCTTCGCCTGACTACCTGTTATACTCCAGTATGCACACACAGACGCACACACAGACCTACACACATATAAATACATGAAATGCACGGTGGGTCACCCCCCCCCCTCCGGTCAGCCTGGGCTTTGGGTAACCTGTAACTCAAGTGTTTTATTAGCAAGTGGTCGAACACAGCTAATTGCTTCCTTAGGGAGCCACATCCCTCCACTCTGTGACTGATTAACGGTCAGCATTATGTGTCTCGACAACTTTGACAGTCTTTTTTTTTTTTTCTCGTTTTGGTCACAAAAAGGTTTTATGACTCTGCTCTGCCACAAATCTCAAGTGAATAATGTCTTTCGGGCCACTTAGTCAAAGCAAAGCAGTTAAACTATACTCAAATGTATTTTGCTGCAACTAAAACATATCAGCAGGACTTAATGATTATTGTAAAATGGTATTTTATGATATATATTTTTTAATTTTTGGAAATACTTTTTTTCATTATTTTAAAAGGTTGAAGTGGATTTTTTTCTTTTTCATTATTAAAAGAAGGATGAGATGTTTGTTTCAGGGCATTTAGATTTAGTTGTTGTTTCTGGCAGTACTCAAATTTTTCCATGTGATTTTTTTATGTGTTTGTTTTGTTTGGTTTTTTGTTTTTTCCCGTGGCTGTTGTCCCTATATCGGAAATTAGTTTTTTTCAATTTTTTTAGCCACTTTCTCTATGTGTCAATCCAATTGTATCTCAAATTGTCAGTTTATGTTGTTTCTTATTCTTTAGTCTAATAGGTTTTCTCACTAATAAAAATAAAATACAATAAAAAATCAGGCAAAATCTATGCATCATCTGTTATTTGACCTGGTTTTCCCTGAAAATACATCTGAATATATGATCAGAGTGGGAGGATCTGAGCTTTGTGGCTCCTGAGAACTTCCCTTTATTTATTTACTCTCTGTTTTTTTTCCTAGCAATGATATTTATTTAAAGTGAAGCTCTTCATCTTCTTCAAAAACTTTGTTCTTGAGTGTCTTGATTACAAATTCTGCATCTCAGATCATAAAAAACAGTTGCCGGTTTCCGGATTCTTCCTCTTCTCTGCTCTAGTCTCGTATCCGTCTTTGATGAGGCCACTGGGACCTGTGAGATGAGTTTCAAACGGTTGCTCTCCCAAACAGGATATAAATAATGTGTAGGCCCGGCCTCTCTGGAGCAGGGATCAAATGGTGTTCTTCCGCCTTCCCACTGGTTCTGCAGGGTGGGGCTTGATGGGACGGCTGGAGGAAGAAGAGATCATCCTGAAGTGTGCTTCATGGTCATTTTCTTACATGTACAAAATTCTCTTCATTATCATTTATGGGAATTGTTATGTCACATAGAAATGTGTTGGACTGATATTGACGTAGAGCGTATCAGTACAACACCACATCTATTTTTTGATAACTGTTGTCGGTGGATCAGAACTCCAATAAAATGTAATGTAAACATTGAAAACAGATAATCAAGTTTTTCCTTGAAGGCACAAATCAAATGGCTTCACTTTGGTTAGTAATATGTCGTTATTATAATTGATGATTAGATTTTTTTATTTTGTTTATGCAAAAAGTTATATTACTCTTCTGAAGTACAAATGTTCTTTTTATTTAATTTTTTAATTTTTTTACAATCTAGCAAAAGATAAATATATATAATTTCTTATTTTCCAGCCTGCAAACAGCATTAACACTGCTCATTTTAGTAAACGTACTTTACTCTATTTTACTAGAATATATTAGAGTGCGACCAACATCTGCACAACTACATGGACTTTTAGCTTGCCATCCAGTATAAACATTAGTCAGTGTAGTCAGTGATGTATTTGTTTTTAAAACTTTTGCTTCTGAGGCTGCTTTTGGGTAATTTGGCCTTGCATGTGTTGTTGATTTGTGTTAGTTTTGGGCTTTGAGAGGAAGCTGAATACATCTTTGTCCTGGACTTGCAACTCAAAAGTAAATTCTGTAAAAGTTTTATGTAGGTAACAGACTCAAGCTGAACAAAGGAATTACTTAGTCTGGCCGCTATTAGCTAGTTTACTGGGAACATTTGTATTGACCTCAGTTGAATTGTATAGTTATGAAGATATTTTAAGTATAGGTAGTTAATCCCTTTCCTCGGGTTCGTCTAAGTTCTTCCAAGTTGGGTCTTTCATTTCATTTCAATATTTTTTTCAGTAAAAAGGAAAAAGATGGAACTGGGACGCCGATCAAAGGACGATGCCGCAAAACGCATCAACTCAGCTGGCTCAGACAGGTTGCTCTGTGGTTGCAAACAAACGCATGCAGTTAATAGGAAGACCACAAGGACGGAGGAAGGAGGAGTCATTTTCGCATTAGCAGAATCTCATTTTGAGAGCGATGCAGCATTCCAGGACCCCTTTATTCGATTAGACTTAATGTCATAAATGCAAGAATGCACTTGCATGAATGGCAAAAGTACCCGATAAATTACTTATTCCCGTCAGCAAATACCCACACTGGCTCACCCCCTCCTGTTCACATCCCATGGGCCACATTGCCTCCTCAATCTGCAATATGGAGCATAATTATACTAATTTTTTGAATTGCATTAGCAGGAGGGGGGGTGGGTTGTTGGAGAAAAGAAAGGCTCTCTTTCTAACCATGAATCTTAGCCGTGCAGTTAACCACCATACGTGCACCTCGGAGAGCAAGTACAGAGGGGGTGGGGACTGACCCATGGTCCCCACTCTCCCCACCACTACCAGCCTTCTCATGTGCTTCCACTGCCTTCATCTCATTCAGTTCCTCCAACGCTTGTCTTTCTTTTCGTATTCCATGTTCTCCTCCCACAGTAACTTTTATTCTGATGTTAAATCAGACCCACACATTTTTTTTTTGTTATACATCAGATGTTTGAGTTTTCTTCATATTTGTCTTTAATGATGAAACCATTAATTATATTGTACTTGGAGGTCTAAGTACAAAATTGTCAGTCGCACCATAACTTTTAAAACATAAAATAGCATTAAAATGCTTCTAGTCACAAAGTTTGAAGAACTGATTAGTTTTGGCTATGCTTAATCTACATAAACTAAAAGGGCATCATATCAGAAATTATGTAGATTTGTTCTAACATTCCTATGCTAAGATATCAAGTAATCTACTTGAAATGTATTGTCTCTATCCCTCTGTGTTTCCCGCTGATGTAGGACCAGTCCCTCTTGACCAGGTCACATCAGATCGGCCCTGCGGATGAGGTCCTTTGGGGGCCTTCGGGTGCTGGTAGTGGGAACATCGCCTCTGCTATGAAAGACGGCATTGTCCTGTCTGGCTCGCCAACATAGAAAATGAATAAATCAAAGTGGAGAGATCAAGACTGGAGGAGAAGACGGAATAGCGAGAAAAGTGGTGATGATGTGGGGGGGAGATCTGACTTCTGCATTTAAACTGAGCCTATTGCTCTGTACGAATGTTATCTTCCTCTTGAAAATGTCGCAAAACTGACAAATTTTAAGTAAGATGTTGTATTACCTGTAATCTGATTTACACCTCTGTTACACTGTACAACGGTAAACCTCAAACTTAACATATTTGTGTTTGTTATATTGCTTTTATCATCCCTTATCAAAGGCAACATGTCAGATCTCTGTGGCAATAAAAACACACTGACATTTTTTATATGTTTGTTTGCTGTTATTATGTTTTTATTTTTTCTGAAATAGCAGCTAGGTTAATGTACAATAGTGGTTTAGAGGACCTTAACAGCTAGATTTCACCTGAGGCATGAAATCTTAAAGCTCGCTGTTTTAGTACAATTTAAAGTCAGAGCAAAGAATTTGCCATTATCCCAAGCAAAATTCAAAGAGGTTTATCCCTTGGAGTTGGGAGCTTTGTGTGCCTTAAGGAAAACTTAGAAACATCTTCATGAAAAAGATAAAGCTAAACTGCCCATTTTTTGTAATTACCAGTTTGAAGATGATTCCCTCACCCTGGCCACCCTACATGCCACAGGCATTCGGCGTTAATCTGCCCGCCTCTGACTGACCGCTGCAGATTTACGGCCTGTATAAACTGCTATACTGGCAGATCCCTGTAACAGCAAGACAGCAGCTGGCTCACTGATTCAGTTCAACACTGTGGCACTTTGCTGACGGCCTCTGTTCCCAGGTGTGTGTGCTCGTGTACGAGTGTGTGTCTGTGCATAAGCAGCGTCGACACAATGGCCGCCCTGTGTGACCCCATGCATCTGTGTCTGCTCGGACAAGGTCCACTGTCCTGCATGCGGCCGGGTCCTCTTTTCAGTGTTGACGGCACGCTACAGGTGCCCAGCACATCTGGTGTTCCACAGAGCCTCACAGATCTGCCAAAGCTCCAGATAAGTTATATCAACACAAGCCTGAAAAGAGAGCATTAACAAATTCAGCAGGAACATAACAAATTGCTTTCAGTTGCTACTTTGAGGAGTAAATGAATTTAAGCCATAAATTTTTTTTTTTTGAAGCAGGCCTACAAATGTTACCATTATTTGATCGGTACACAAGTCCATGACCAGACTCTGTCTTATTAATGAAACTTTGTGCTTGGGGTGTGACTTTACACAGTCCCCACACTGTTATTTCATCCAACACCCTCCGCCATCTTTCAGTACCAAACACATGTTGCATAATCAGAACTCTGTCCAGCAACAATCTCTGTTTTCTGACTCCGAAAAGGCAAACCGTTCTGGTTGAAAGGAGCCATTTAGAGATGAGTTTTTGTCAGCTAAAAAGAATATTTGCCATTCATTTAGTAACTCCTGACACACAAGGGACTCACACAGATTTTGCTCACTCGCCACTCATTTCCTTAGCTCGTTACTGAAATAAAACTGATTTTAAACTGTCTTTTTACATCATATCTAGCCTAAATATCCCTTAATAAAAGTAATTTTTCATGTGAGGAAGCAAAATCCACCTGTGAGCATCCAGAAAACCGGTGTGCAAATGAAGTGTTTTCACGAGTAACAGGTGCACTTCCTCCTTCTACTAACTGGCGATTTGCACAAGTGTCTAAGGAGGAACGATATTCTGTGCCACCTGTAACACATCAGCCGGTAAAATTTATAGCAAGTTTGAAGTTGGATCTCTTCCTCATTAATCTATTAACCTCTAAGTTTGATATTTCTGTTCTTTTCTTTGAATCAACTTTTAAATCTTTCAGTTTTAAGCAGCTTAAGGTGCTTTGCAGAAATTGTTCAGCACCAGTAACATGTTTCTGCTGTTTTAACAGATTATCATCCTCCTGCTGTCTTGTTAGTGTGTGTGTGCAGCTCCAGGTCTGGTAGGTCAGGTCACAGGACATGACAGTTGGCCGGTTTAGAGCTGCCTTAAGGCTAGCGCAGACCCCGAGCCCCCACCTCAACATCGCTGTCGCTCTGGGTGGCCTTAGTTTTACAAATTCCAGGACCAGCTCATCGCGCTGCGGTGAGCAGAGTTTCTGAAAGGGAACTGTTAGCGGATCAGCCCCTGAGGAGCTACCAAGAAATGTTTTTCCACTGTTGTTCATATCTGCATGTGTGCATGCACAATTGCTGATGAGATTTGGTCCGGTGATTTGGGCTTCCTGTGTGCTGCAGTGGGTTGGAAGTGGATATGGGGGTGAGATGACCCTCGACCCTGACCACATGTCCAAGTCTTTTAGTAGATAGTCCACATTTCCGCCTATGTGAGCTATAATCTCTTTTTTTTTTTTTTTTTGAGTTTGACAAATCTTGCATCATATTAGCTTCATAATTAATTCACTTGTCTGTTTCCTGAAATAATTATGGAGCCGAACAAAAACAACAAGTGGTCATACAACTATATTGTGAAATAACTGTGGAATCTGTGAAAGCTGCAACACCTAAACTAGATATTATTACCCCACTGGCGACTGTTTAAGCACATCTTGCAAGTACTGGGTTGGACTTCATTTTGTGTTCAGAAATGACTTTATTCTTTTTAGCAAAGATTAAAAGAGATGTAGACAAAATTCCCAAGGAAGTGTTCTCCATATTAGCAAACAGCGTTGTGCCCGTGGCACTAAATCTTTAGCTACATATTTCTGATAATTTATTTACATCATAAAGTTATCTTGAAATTTGGCGACAATGGAAGCCACAGTTTGCCAACTGATTGCCAACTTCAACAAAGGAGGTCCTGATTATCTGAACTTTTCAACATTGTCTATTAGCCTGCTGGAAGTGTGTGTCAGAACATGGGGACGCTGCAATCATAAAGGGATGGAAATGGTCACCAGCAGTATTCAGGTAGATCTGTGGCATTTATGTTAGGCTCAGTTTTTACCATCTTTTTGCAAGGTAGAAACAATCCTTGCTTGTGTTAATATCGAAATGTCATAGCTGAAAATGTTTATTTGATTTTCAGCTATGACAATAAAGTCAATAAATACATATTTCACATACCATTTCTTCTACCAACATAATACATAATAAAGGCAAATAAAATAGTTAATATTGCAAGCTTTACATTGGTTTAATAAGGAGAAGCCAGCTAATTAGATGCAAATTGGTGAGCCACTTCTGACATTTCAATTTGATATTTGTGCAAAATGCATCCTCCTGTTGATTTCTTTAAATTCTCCAACTCATAAGCACATGCTGAAACAAACCTTTAGTTAGACATTTAGACATTTACTTTCCCATTCAGAGCAATTACGACTCTTGAATGCCTTAAAACAATTGCTCTCAAGGTTTAGAAATGTCCAAAAGTTAGTGGGTGTCAGTACAGGATTACTTTATTTATTTATTTATTTATTTATTACTTTATTATGTATGACCTTAATTTTAGCCGAATTTAAATAAGGTAGTTATGATTATTCTTTAAAATATCTTATTCAGTGGAAAAAATTACATAACAACTCAAAAAAGCTTATAATAACTCAGAAAAGGTCATTAAATTAACAGTCTAAAACCATGAAGTATTATTTTTTGTTAAATAACCATAGATACCTACATTTATTATATGTCTGTCTATAGGTACCAAATGTTTTGAAGCATTATTACTAAATTTTCCATGCTTCCCTTTCCTGTAGGGACTGAACCAAAATGTTCAGATAACCTTCTAACCCCTAATTTTCCTGGGAACATTATGATTCCTGCCCTCTCATTCTCAGCGGTTTTGCCACCACGTCGGGACTAACCCACCACAAGGCTTTCTTTGACCGCGCCTAATGAGAAGTTTACGGTACAACATTGCCACCAACAAGAAGTCTACTTCCTTCTGTCGTCTGCTTATCAGCTAGCAAGTTGAAAACAATTGAATTATATACATTTTTGCTTTCAGTGGATTACTAGGTCCTTCCAGGCTCTACTCACAATTCTTATTAATGCGGTTAAATACTGTTAAATTGCCTAATCACTGAGGCTGCAATTAGTGTTGTATGCTTGTCAATAAGGTGGTTTGTATCCCCATTGGCAGAGCATGCTCTCCTTCAGCGTCTCGACTCTTGTAATTAAATATAGGGGTCTGCATTTTGGTTTATTGGATTAAATTTTAGTACTGATTAGTCCTGGTATTGGCTGATGTGCAAAGCTGAGTCCGTGGTGTGTGTGCAGAGACAGAGATGGATCTGTCAACATCCATTAGCATACATGCATTGCAGTTTATTCATAAGAATCTGTACCCCAAGATCAGAGCTCGAAAAAAAAAAAAACAGTGAGATCAGTCAAAAAGCTTCTCAATTTGGATGTATATCAGAAAAAAAGAAGAGGGCAACAAGAATTCAAATGATGACCCAAATTAGGTTATAAATAGCTTTATATTAGTTTATATAAGTGCTACTAGGTGACACTGTCAAAAAATGTTATGTGGGGTGGACACTTCCAGTATTGGAAATTAAAAGTTACCCAAGTCAGAGGAAGCACAGATATAGTGAAATCTACCAAAAATGAAGCCTCATTTTCAACACCAAGTCAAAACATGTCTTAGGATCATGAGAGATGGCCTGTCTGCAGAAAGAAAAGGCTGAATGGTTATAAGCAAATATTCTCTTTTTCATACTTTGCCATCTCAGCCTCTAAGGTTCCGAAAATGATGGACATAGAAATATTTTCAGCCTTTAGACAAGTTTAATAAAACTTTGTTTTGCACAAATTTATATGTACTAACACAACATTGCCCTGTTTTATGTATGATTTGGTCAGAGGTGTCAGACAGATTAGTTGGCGTGTTATAGGTGCAATAAAAGTTGTTGCTTTGGACACGGCTCATGAACAGCATAATGACTTGAAGCTTGTGTTAATCTCTCTCCACCTGGCTGTGTCCAAGTCAGATCCCATTTCAGCACATCTTCTCTAAAAGCACAATGGGAGGCTGATCTTTTAGTTATCAGGCTCCTCTCCTGTGGAACCAGCTTCCAGCTTTAGTCCGTGAGGCAGACACCCTGTCTAGTTTCAAATCTAGGCTTAAAACCTTCCTGTTTGATAAAGTTTATAGTTAGGAAGAGGTAGAGAAGACAGCCTAATCCGGTTGGGGAAGGAACTCAGTCTTGACAGATGGTTCTCCTTTGCTCTACCTTCTTCATGTCTCAATCTATAGGGTTATTTAAGTTCCTTTTATAGTTATGCTGCTATAGACTTAGACTGCTGGAGCGCACTTCTCTCTCTGATACTTTCTTCCCTTGTCCAATCTGCTTTAGTTTCCGTTATTTCAACCTTGTTAACCTTTTGTTTTCTCTTAGTGTTCTTCTCTCCATAGTAGCCTCACCTGGTCTGGCGTTCTGTTAGCTGAGACAGCTTCTTGGATGAGAAAATGGCCTGAGATGCTTCCAGTGACGTTCTACAACTGCTGCTATAAACTCTTTTTTTTCAGTATCCTGTGCATATAATTTAGTTTTCTGTCTATTCAAACCTCCACTCGGTCGTGGCAGACGGCTGCTTGTACTGAGCCTGGTTCTGCTGGAGGTTTCTTCCTGTTAAAGGGGAGTTTTTCCTCTCCACTGTCGCTACATGCATGCTCAGTATGAGGGATTGCTGTAAAGTCAACGACAACACAAGCCATTGTTTTGGTCTGCTGATTCCAGAGGAGTGAATGCTGCAAGTCAATGACTCGATGC
>JAVLVB010000791.1:1151811-1164885 GCA_032876305.1 Orestias chungarensis | reverse complement strand
GGGGTACCGAAGGGGGGGTTGCACATCTGAGGTTTATTTGGCCTTCCCCTAAGGGAACTCTGAATCTAAAGGAAACTGCCAGAGCTTTCTGGTCAGCTTGGCATGCTCTCAAAAGGGCAGGCAGACATACAGGCAGACGTACAAACAACTCTCAGCTGGTTTAAGTCACTGCTTGTTGCTTTGTGGCCAGAGGTGACTGAACAGTGGCAAACTTTCTGAAGTTTCTTTGCTCCTGGTGTTTTTAAATTCATCCAGTGTGGAGTTGGTGACTCCCCATCCCATTTGGTTTTGACTTCCTGACCCAACCCACTTACCGCAGTGTAAATGTGACGCAGAAAACCTTGAGTGGATCTTACGTTGATGAATAAAGATACAGTGCCCTGCAAAACGTGTGTCTTCTGCAGTAATTAAAACGTCAGTCCGTTTATTATTTAGTGAAAATATTTGCTCTTAGAAATCACCTACTAAGTAAATAAAGTCTTGTACTTGTACTTGTAAGAAGTTAATCTCCCACAAACCTGTTCTGTAAAGGCTTCAGGGAAGAAAATTAGAAAATGAACACCAAAGAACAGAAAACAGATCCCATATAGGTAAAAGAATAAAATGAGATTAGGTTATAAAATATTATTCAAAGGTTTCCATATTTCATGGCGCTCTAATTAGTCCATTTAAAAATGTAAAGAGTAAGACAATCTAAAAACTGCCTGTGTACCTAAAGCAATGGACCAGGTGGGAAGAATGTTAATCAGAGGTGCAAACTGATCCATGGTTGTGCTGGAGGAACAGCAAGGATCCACAGCACAGGTGCGAGGACTTGTTCATGGGTAAACTAGCAGTCATTAAAATCAGAAACATGGATTTTATAGAAGCGTGGAAAGAGCAGGGTGACTGAACCATCGTCTTTTGTCCGGACATGTCCACTTTACATCCTGTCCGAGGCGTCCGAAGGGGTTTTATAAATTCTTGAGTATATCTGGTTTTCACAGTTTTAATTGGACAGTTAACCACTTGCAGGGAATACTACGGTAATTTTTTATGTGACATACTTACCGAAAGGCTGCCTATTGGGTGGCTCTGTGACGCACAAATAAACATATGCAGCATCGCACATCAAATGGCGACGCTAAAACGTTGCCTCACAGATGAACTGCAGGTGGCAAACGCATCGCCTGCAGTTCTGGCCCACATGGGGGGGTTTTCGTACATTTTTATCATACATTTTACTACATTAAAAATTTATCAAGTGATGTTTTGTTGAAAAAGAGAGGACGTCATGTTTTAAAACAATATTTCAATTGATTTACTTTTATCTTTAAAAAGTAAGCCATCCTTCTGTGTTGTCATTGTGTCTGAAGTTGTTTTAGTAACACTTAGCCAAAAGAAAGCAAGGCCGAGCCAAGTGTCTTGTTTTTTAAAAGAATAAAATAAAGTTAAACCCTGGTGAGGAGGTAAACTAGTTGAAAGAATGACAATATATCCCCCATTTACAGTTTGCTACAAGCTTTAGTGAAGATAAACGTTTTTTGTTTTTTTTTGGAGGGGGGGCAAAATCAAAATACAGCAAATGCATTCAGGGCCAAATCTGAACCTTTTGGCCTACATCCAGATTGCTATTTGTGAAGGTAACATATAACACTGCCCACCACCTTGAACATACCATCCACACAGTGAAACAAGGTGGTGGCAGCATTATGCTGATCATTTTATTCATCAGAAAATAGGAGGCTGGTCTGAACATAAAGATAATGAGACTGGAGGTTGATGCCGAGGTTCGCCTTGCAGAAGGTTTTAAACCTTCGACCTGAGCTAAGGTGCAATGGTTTAGATAGGAAAGTAAACATTTAACTGAGTGGTCAAGTCAAAGCCCACAGCTAAATCTAATTGAAAGTTAAAAAGGGATGTTGACAGAAAGACAAACAGCAAACAGATTTTCAAATACAATAAATAAAAATATATATTTATTTTATTTCCTTCTAAATTTCTCTTTTTTAAAGGAAATTTGTAAGACTGTTGCCCTCCATCAGCATACCTCACCTGAAAACACAAAGACCCTACCTCTTAAAACATTGATGGCACAGACTCCCTTTTCCATTGCAATCCCCAGCTGGGTGCCACTGGGGTTAACATGTGGATCAGAGTGAGACAATCATGGTGAGACTGTTGCTGTGACCTGGGCGTATTTATCCCTCCCGACGCCTGTCAACCCTGAGAGGAAGTGATCCGGTGACCGAGTGACCTCCCTTGGTGGCTCTTCCTGTCCCCATGTTGCCTCGCAGGAAGGAAGGATTTGGTCTGTTTTCCTCAGCGACGTTCAATCCCTCTCCCCTCCTTGGTCTAACTGGAAAAACCCGATTATTGATTCCAGGCTCGTCTCTCAACATGCTCGCTTATTTTTGTCTGTTCCCTTTTTCATCCTCTCTTGTCTCAACATCAGCTTGATCCCACTTTTATCCCCTTTCTTCTTCTGTCTTTTCTTTTTTCATGTGTCCCTTTGAAAAGAAAGAAGACTGTGAACACTGAGTAAGCACAGCAATCCCCCTACTCCCACCCAATTAAACTCAAGACAACAACAACAAGTGATTTACTATCTGTGCTTTGATTTTTCTGTCTCACATATGTTTAATTGTGTTGTTCTTGTTTTATTGGCCACACATTTACATTAACTATGACATTTATTCATGTGGTGGAAAAGTCCCAAGGTTAGGCTTCTAGGTTTGTGTCTGTTCTCAAACGATGCGCAGGAGCAGCATGAAAAACAAGACAACCATTTAGCAAGAGAAGGGGATTTCCAGGCTGCAAGATAGACAACAACAAAAAAAAAACCCTAACTGCATCAGACGCTGTTTTGCTTACTCTAGGCTAAAGATTAAAAACATGGACTTTAATCAGAAAAAGGTGGGACTGTCGGTAAAAGACTTTGCTGAAAGCATCAGTCACAGTCTGTAGATGTTAAAAACAATATGAAGGACAGGACAACCTTTCTAGCAAATTCATTCTAGTTATTTTTAACATTATTAGGATATTTTTTCCAGCTTTTAAAAAATAATAGTGCATGGTAGTCAGTGGGTTGATGGTCTTTGTCAAATCTGTCGTTTAAAGTCTGACATTAGAGCTCAGTTCCTGGGTGTTTGGGCTAAAGATGGGTTAATCGTTTGAAATACCACTAAAATACTTTTTTTTTTAAGTTACATTAAAAATATGTAAATATCAATTAGGCATAAGAGCAAACTTGAAGATACTTTCCATGTGCGGTATATTTTAGGTTCCATGAGTGTGTTTATATTTGTTTAATCTACATCTATAGGAGTTTTTGTACAATGCTATTTTACTGTAATTTAACATATCTTAGTTCATGGATTTTACTACTTTTTGTTTTTTACCCTGAACTTCAAAATCTGATAGCATGAAATTACTTGACTGTAGATTTAACAAATCTTCGATTCCATTTGTTAAAAACATATTATAAATATATATAGTGTTGTGTGAGACAATCCGGAATAAAAAAAACGTAAAGAAATGTGTTATATACAATCAAAATGCATTTAAGTATTTATACTAGAATGATCATTTTTGCTTCTTTACATTTAATTAAATAAGTTGCGTCTACGTGTTTTCATACTTTTAAAAAACATAAAAAACTGGCCTCAAAGATGGTTACCCTTGAAGTTGGCCTATTAGAACATGAATGCAGCTGAATTTATTCAGAAAATTGCAGCCTACTTTGATTTGTGTTTTTTTTCCTTTCAGATATCAAACAGCTTAATTTGGTAAAAGTTTGCTGTGATCTACAGGTGCCTTTCTATCTCATGCTCGTGTGAGTCTACAGCTGCATTGCCACCTAGTGGAAATAAAAGCAACCTAACCTCTGACTGATGTGATTGAGTTTCACTTACAAACTAAAAGCTGAAACACAATCAATGTATAACTAGCTTGATCCACAAGTTGCTGGACTCCCTCGTTTACCACCTCCAGCGAACCTTAGAAACAAGCCTGAAGCTTTGAAGTCGCATGTGGAGTTTTTGTGGGATATATTCTGGACCAAGGGGGTGCTTTGATGCATCAGGGATGGAAGGAGTAAATATTCTGAGCATCTCAAACTGGCTTGAGGCATTTTTTTGCCAAGAAACATGAAACAGAAACTAAGTAATACAAAAGATAAATGTAAAAGTGTCTGGGTTTTTCTAATTGTGCTTTTTACCATATTTTAGAGGAATGGCTCCAAGCTTTGCTAATGAAGGGCTTGCTTTGTTTTATGCATCTACATTGGAGGAGCCTGAAGTCCACAGGATGAACATAATAAAATCCTCTAATATAGATCTAGATACAGTAAATGCCGTTACCTGTTACAAACGCAGACGGCATGAAGTTTAAGTCCCGTTGAGCTTCCTAAATGTATTTGGTACCATTTTATTACGTCACAGGTTTTTCCCAATCTCTCAACTCTCCCAGGTTATAAGTGTTCCCTCCCCTGTCTTCCCTCAGCAGTCTGTTCTGTCCATCTTTCATCAGTCAGAGCTGAGGCATGCGGCAGCAGACCTCTGCTCTGGGCAGGTGGCATCTGTCCATTCGATAATCCGGGCGTTTTTGCTACACATCAAAGCGGAAAAGGCTTGTATAATTGAGTTAACGAGTGTGTTTGGTGTGTAACCTGATGCTTTACACTGTGTGAGGACTGTGGTCACACACTGTGACCACAGATATGGGCAAAGAGGGGAAAAAAGCCTCTAAAGCCATGCAACAACTGTGGGTTCCACCTATGGGACTGGCAAGCTGCTCAACCTCATCAGCCAGCATTCGGATAATGGAAAAAACAACACTGGGGTAAACTCTGGTTTGGAGCTGGGACCACAGCACCATGCCCACTGCACAACTGCCTCGCCTGGCGCTTCCCGTTGCACCAGTTGTTACAACCTTTATATTTTTTGCAGACTGAGCTTAACACTGCCAGCCTGCTTTGGCTGTAAGTGACCTCACCTATACTAAACACACGCAGTCTCATGCAAAGCAAGCAGATATTGTGGTGCAATGTCCAAGACATGCAAAACTAGTAGATTATTACCCTGCTAAGCGTTCCCAGTTCTATTTTCCCTAAACTCCATTTCAAATTTGTGTCGCTTAAGAGTTTTCATGTAACTTGTGTAACTTTAGTGATGGTAGCATTCTTGGGTGCTTGCAGGGATTACAACTTAAATATTTTTTGACTTTTTATTTTTGCTCCCTGTATGCTCACATGATTGCATGTCTGCACATGATGTTGTGGGAATAGCATGAGATCCTGGTTTACATACATTGCACGAGTAGGAAAATCTGCAAAAAAAACAAAAAAACTATGAACTTCTCCTGTGGACATAAACACACATGTGCACGCTGTTCATGACCATATATCCACACATACACATTCGCGTGTCGTGAAAATAAAGAGACACTTGCTCTGTTGGCACCTCCTCCAATCACACACGCCGCCTCCACTCCCTCATCCCAGCTGTCACAACTGCAAAAAACTCTACAAATACACACATACACACTCTTGCATATTCACACTCACCCACACACACCACTTTTCCTGCTCACACCTTTTCCCGCTCGCAACAACTCTCTCCAGTTGGTGCTCATGTTCCCACTCTTGGTTGCATGTAAAGTGTGTGTGTTCATATGTGAACATGCAGGCCTTTTTGTCAGGGGTCGGTCCAGCTGAGTACAGACGTGAATTCACTCACCTATGCTTTTGCAAAACAAAAGAGAAAAGAGCAGAGTTTGATTTCACTCCTGAATTTGACCTGTTGTATATATAAGAGAAAAGAGAGGGCTGAAGTGTCATATAACTGTTTTATGCCTAGTTTGTATCACACAAGTATCCAATTGCACAAATCATGGAGAACAATAAAATCTGTGACCTTTTCCCATCTGACCGTTTTAAGTGAAAATACTCTGATGCTGACTTTGCATGTTTGGTTGTGTACAAGGGAGTCAGTGCAACACCAAATGCTTCCTACTTTGACAGCAACACCATATGCAAGGTCATAAATCTGATCGCGAGCGCAACAGAATCCGGCGACACTGTTGCTTGCAGGAAGCAACGAGGATTAGGGAGGATTTACGGTCGGACCGTAGATAACACAACCATCACTTATGAATGCGCCCATTATCCGGTCCCTAAAGATAACAGACTGACAACTTTGCAAGTGGAAATGAAAGTGCAAGTGGAAACACAGATGAGTCTTGGAATACATTTAATTCTACAACGTTAATGTCCAAGAAAATGAGGGCACTGAAATACGGAGCAGATATTAGAATTTTAAGCACATTGGATCAAAATTAGCTGTGACTCCCTGAGGCCCAACTAGTCCCCTCTTAAATACTTCTGGTTAATATCTGGTTTACACATACATAAATATAATTATTATTAACTCTGTTGGCAGAAATACTCTGTTGGAGATTGCAGGTGCGACACTTGGAAGCTATGGTTTTTCAAAGGTTATATTAAATTGTGGCACCTTTTTTATGATGCAGAAATTCAATTTTGAATGATGACATTTTAAATCCAAGCTTGGCCTTGTTACGTGTAAATATTCCTTCATCATAAAAATACGAATAATAATGATGCCAAGGCAATTCCTCGCAACCATAAAAGCAAAAGCCAATACCTTGTAAGGTATTGGCACACAGCGATTATAATCATTTGACTGTATATTATTTTTAAAGAAGAAAAGTCTGAATAAAAGACCTGAGCTAAACAAAGTTTAGCATCAAATCAAAGTTTGTTTTTTTTATCAAGTGAAAATATTAGGGGATACAATATAATCTTGATAAGTTAAATGTAAGTAACTCAGATTACCAAGTTTAAAATGCATAGATTTTTTTTACACACAGATCGATGTTTTCAAGCCTTTATTTCTTATTATCTTTCATTCTTATCCCAAGATGAGAGGACTTCAGACTTTTTAATATGACAAACAAACCTCACAGAAACATGTTTCAGTTCATTAAACATGACTGCTGTGTATATTACATGATACAATATAGTATAGTTGACTTGATACAATTACAACGCATAAAATGACTCAATAGAGCATAATATGACTTGAAATCAAATGACTGGACATAATAAAATACAACCTTTTTGTTATAATAATGATAATCATTAAAAATACAGTATGTTGTAATTCAAAACATCAGGACTTTACAGCTGATTGACTTTACAATTTTTTTACATAAAATATGATTAAATAAGGATTTAATCTGACATAAATCAAAATTATTATATGATTAAAAGATTTATAAAGAATGAATTTTATATTATGATCTATGAAAACAACGGTTTTAAGATAAAATAGACAACAATTTTCTCTGTGTCTCAAAGATGCTCTGTGCTTCTCTCTTGGAGACGCCTCAGTAAGTGAATGTGTGCCTGGTAGTGCCAGTCTGCTGTTGGCTGCTTTTGCCAAAGCCTGACAAACAGGGGTGAAGGCTGGCAGGATGCCCCTTGGTGCCCCCACCTCCCCACACGCAACACTTGGTCCAAAAGCAGCTGAAAAATAAGGTCGCCAAGGGATCAACAGTTGCTCCGACTTTGGTTGAGCGACTGGCCAGGCTGCTGCACACCAGCCAGTGCACGCTTGGGGCACCTGACCCTGGGTAAACTGAGAAATGCCTTGGCCTTGGGTGTGCCTGCAGAGTGTTGTGACCCTAAGGCCCTGATGACCTTTTTATGTTGGGTCTGCACATGTGGCCTCATCAGGGCATTTACAGCTGAACTCTGTCTGCCTTATTTAAAAAGTCATAACATTATATTAATTTTACATTTGAACCACCCTTTCTTTATTGTTTGAGTCAGCATAATGTGATCTGAAACATTTTATGATGCTTCTGTTACAGTTATGTGTATATTTGATTGCCTGCTTGACTTTTGTTCTACAGTTCATAGCGTTTCACAGAAATATGTAATATTTGCTGCTTGATGGGATTAGAAAGCACATCAACATTATTTCAATTCTCTGAACCTGCTCATCAGTTTCCCATAATAGACCTGTTTGTAATTTTATAGTTCCACATAGTTTAACAGAGACCTTTAAAAGTACCTAGTAGCACAAATTAGACTATTTGTCACAGCCCTCCAATGTACAGCACTGTCACTGGTTGTGTTCAACACATTTCTGGATAAAGTTAATATCCCTAAAATCAGGAATGGATTCCAGTGACCCTTTCCCATGTTCCCTCCAAAATGCCCAGCTGTTGCTTCTGTGAACAGCTGCTTTGGAGGCAGAACAAATCTCAGCTGTCGATTGGGAGCTGTGCATGGGGGTTGGTGGAGCCTAAGGTTTGGATCCTCTTAAAACCAATGACACTTCGCTCTTCGGGTCTGGATGACATTGGGTGGAGTGTGGTAAAATGCTGACAGGCAGCAGATTTGGAGACAGAAAGCTCTGTCTGTCTGTGTGCATGTGTGTTTACAACCAATCTGCTTGCAACATCTGAACTGTGTGCCAAAAGAGATATTAGGAAAAAATGTCAACATAATCTTGGTTTTATTAAGGTCATAATAACGGTCAAAGCCGGAAGGTTTGAAAGTATTGTAATATGCAATCTCATAGGAATCACCTGAAATACTTTTTGGCCAATGATTTTCCAAATCTTAATGAGCCTGAGATTTACAGTAATGTGCAAAAATATTTAATCCCTTTAAACTGTAATATTTTTTAATATTACAACCCCAAACATCTGTGTATATTACTGAATTTTTTTGTAATAGACTAAAGTTAAAGTTGAAAAAAGCTTCAGTGAAGTTTAGCTTGAATATGCATTGACACCTGATGCCCCAAAATGTAATCCAGGGCAACCATCAAGAAATCAATTTCAGTACCTGAAAGAATTACTTGAAAGAAGTCTGTCTGCTGATATAATCTCATAAATCCATCTGTTGTCTGAAGGCCTCCAAGATTTTTCAAATAAGCAGAGTGAAGAAGCAGACCAAAAACATAGCAGACATGTGAGCGAGGACATTTTGGAAAGGTTAATGTCAGACTCCGCTACAGCTTGATAACGGAAGTATCTAGTCATCTTACAAAAAAGGCACTATCATGGAGCATTTTCCTACCCATCTTCTGAACATAAGAAAATAGACATACTGCAAACCTACTAAGAAATGGACATCCCCTTAAAATGACAGACCAGAGGCAAAGGGAGTATTATTCAGGGATGAGGGCAAGATGTTGATGTGAAAGAGCTGCAGAGATTAGGGATCAGGTGGAAGAATCTGTTTACAAAGTGGCTCCAAATCAGGCCATTAAGGAAGAACAGTCAGAGGATAACCCTAACCCTGCTTGAAGTTTACCGCAAAACATGTAGACCCCCAGAAAACAATTAACTATCTTTTTTTCTTTAGCTGCTCTTTGTATTACGACAATAAAAACCTGTTTTTAGTAAGTGCACATAGAATCCATTTTGTCATACAATCAGATGACCACATAAAACAACATTCATTTACAAATACTGCAACTGGTGTCTAAATATTCATGTTTTTATACTCACTAGTTTATTGAAAAGGTCGTTGTCCATCTTCAGGGGTAAGGAGTTGAGGTCTACCCTGGACAGATAACCGGTACATAGCAGGTGTTTCAATGTGTGCTTTTTAATTGTACGTCACTGTAGCGCCCTCTTGTGGTGTTTGTCTGAAATCGCAAGTATGAAAAACTACTTGTTGCCAATGTGTTTCAGCAATATATTTTTTGTAATAAAACAAAAACTCTTGTTTCATGTTGTACAGTGTATAAAGTACATTACAAATGTGTCTTGTCCTGTATAATTAAGCACCATTGATGGCTAATGACACATTTAAAGTAAAAGGAAATGTCATAAACTGAAGGCAATTTTAGTTTTATTACTATAAATGGAGAATTTTATTAAAATTTGAAAATAATAGTTTGTTTAAAATTTATTTTGTTTTTGTAAATGTTACTCTTTGGAAAAGAGTAAAGAAAGCCTTTCAGCACCAAGGACAGTGACGCCTTGTTTCGTCAGTCTTTTAATACCATTGTTGTGTTTTTTTTAAAATATATTCTTCAAGTGTTTCGGTCTTAAAACGACACATTAAGTCTAGCTTTATTTTCGAGGTGTTTCTTGGCCTCAGCTTTGATAGGGTTTCAAGTTTTGTCCACAGTGAATGTGAGGATTTTATTTATTTATATATTTTTTTTGTCTCTGTTGCATCACTGGTGCTTGTAGTAGCAGCTCTAGCGCCGAGGCTGCTTTCCTGAAAACAGGAGGACATCAGGAGCAGCAGAACAAGCAGCAGAACAACCGAAAAAGCAGCAGAACAAGCATCGACCCATTTAGCGACGTCTTTTATTTTCTCTCACTTTAAAAAAACAAGGAATTTCAAAGAAAAATGCGCTCAACCTACAGATGAAAAAACAATAAACTTGCTGCAACTTTCTTTCTTTTAATTACATTTCACGTGGACTTGGCTGACTTAATTTGAAGTTATTGTTGAGATTTCGTTTTTGTTTTTGGAAAGCGATGTCTCGCAAGAAGACAGCTAGAGGCAAAGCCTCCAACAGCAGCCCGTCAGCTGGGAGTCCAGCCGGGAAGGCTGGGAGGAGAAGCCCAAGCATTGTTCAGATGAACGGCGTGGTGCATCCCTGCAGACCCTCCATCAGCAGCAGCGGCGAGTTTTATGACATCGCTTTCAAGGTGAGGCAGAACCGGAGCGCGCGTCATTTTCATGACAGCGCCGTTATAGAGATTGCAACCATTTATGCAACAACATGTCTGCTGCTGTTGTTGTACAGTGCATTTTAATAATATTGATACTGATTAAAGTTATCTACCTTTTTTTTTACAAACTGCAGACTTGCGTGTATTTCTGGGGCATCCATGTGATGCATCAAATTAAAGTAGGAGATAATTATGATGCTGAACAAAAACACGACACGTGGTTTTCAAATTGCATTCCCAATTAGGATTCTGAAAAGTTGTGTGATACATATGCATTCAATCCTTTTGAGCCTAAACCAAATTTTATAGCTTACATGCATCTACAAAGCATGATGCTGCCGCTGCTGTTTTACTAGAGGGGTGGTGAGTTCAGGCTGATGTGTAATGATCTGCCAGACAGCATTTTATTAAAAAGTTTCCTAGATACTGTAGCTTACAGCAAACTGACTGCTTGTGGCTTCGTTTACTGCTCTTCTAATAAGGATCAAAATATAGTGTCAACAGGTTCTACAGTGTGAACATAGTCTGCAAAAAAAATATTATTTTTCCCTAGAATCCAACATGGTTTTGTATTTGATTTATGAAATTCCCAAAATGAAACATGTAGGCAGTTGTGGATGTTAGCTGAAAACCATTTAACTTAAAAGGTGGGGGGAGGGAGCCTGCGTTTAGTGACTGATTAAGCTTAAAACATTGAAAACCAAAGGTTGAAATTGTCAGAGCTGCTTCTGAAACGGAGCATCTATTCAGTACACAGTTTCTTTGTGTGGCTTCACTCTGCTTCCCCCGTCTTTCATCTCCCGTCTGCTTCCTCTCTGGACCCATGAGCCACTTTTGATTTCCATATCTGGGTCCCACAGTCTCTCAGCTAACCTGATAACTGTAATCACATAAAACCTTTAATCCAATCTTAGCTCTGAATAAAACCATGCACGGCCGTCCTAGGTAAAGATGCACAGTAATGTATGTTTGTTCTGCAAGGAATAACACACTTACAGGATGGATGTCAGAACGTCCTTAGGTAATGGACTTAGTTGTGTGTGCGCTCTGTACTGTCTAAATACAAAGAAATTGCAGCCTTTCCATGGCACAATAAAGTTTTATCTTTTTTTTAATCTGGATTCACACATTTTCTTATTATTCATGGACTCAATGTTTCGTTCTACTCATCACATCTGTCTAATAGATTTTTCTGCTTATGTGTTTTAACCATGAAGGTTATGCTTGTTGGAGACTCAGGTGTTGGGAAAACTTGTCTACTGGTCCGTTTCAAAGACGGGGCTTTCCTGGCCGGCAGCTTCATCTCCACAGTAGGAATAGACTTTAGGGTGAGTTCGAATCAATGGCCTTGGAAAGCAATCTTAAACCACCCACAAGCAATACATTCGCTTTCATATTTTTCATGTTTAGCACCTGAGCTGAAAACAGTGCTTGTCTAATGCGATTCTTTTTAGATCCATTCTGCGTCTTTAAAGCCCAAGAGCTTTTCAGTATTTCCCATGTCAGAAGATATATATGGATTTCTTAAATTAGTTTGACATGTTTTAGGCCATCTGGGTGATTACGGTGTCTGTGAAATATCAATTTTCTTTAGACATAAATGGGCAGCTGGGAGGGAAATGGTCCACTTTTTTAAATGAGATTTAAGAAGAAAATCAGTACATCATAAATTTAGTCTGGAACACTTTTCTCTGTCTTTTTTTTCTTTTCTTTTTCGACAAAAAATACAAAATACCCAAGGAAAAACAGGAATTGACTTTCCCTCAAACATTAATACTTTAGAAAAAAAAAATTGAACAGCCATGTAGCGGGAATTTTTACAGAACGTCAGGCTTCTTTCTGCTGAAGAGTTTGAGAAGATGCCGTTTTTATTTCCCAGCCCGAGATGGCACCTGCTCATATTTTCTAAAAAACCAATGCCTGTCACCATAATATCGCTCTGCTTGTTTGGCCAAGAAACTCGTCTGCCTAAAACCACATATAGGGAATCTATGAGTTGTTGTCAAAATAAAGTTTAGGGAAACCAGCGTCAACGCAGAAGAGCTGAAAGTGGCTATAAATGCAAGTTGGGCTTTCTTATCAGCACAGCCACAAGCCAAGTACATCCATGCCACACCACAAAAGATGCTCAAACTACAGACTTTAATTTGCAGTTCATAGACAGTATTCAGTAGGTCAAGGAATCAAGGAATCAAGGAATCAAGGAATCTTTATTTGTCATCACATCACATGTGGTACATGAGGTGGGACGAAAATTCTAATCCCCCGGTCCAGTTTACACCCTGATAGCAATTTTAAATAATGTAATAAAATATAAGAGTATAATATCTATGCGAGAAATAGGATTTGAGCTACACAAAG
>JAVLVB010000791.1:1044319-1143646 GCA_032876305.1 Orestias chungarensis | reverse complement strand
CTTACTGGGGATGATGGAGGCGAGAAACATCAGGAGCGAGACGAGAAGGACATCAGGGCAAGACCTCAGGAAGGACAACAGGGATTGACAACAGGAGATGACGCAGAGAGACGAGAAGGCAAAGCTACAGGTAAGGACAACAGACGATCCAGCGGTGAGTGAAAGAATGTGAAGGGCTTAAATACTGTGAACCGGTGTGGGATTGGTGGAGAAGATGATTGGATGATTGAATAACAGATGTGAATGAAGATTAGTGAAGACACACACGGGAAGAAACAGAACCTAAACCAAACATAGATCATGACATAAGCAGACATTAAGACAATCCTGTGGGTAGATTTTAAACTCTCCTTTCCCAAAATCTGAATGGTTTTAGGCAAAAACTAAACATACCTGAACTTTATCATTCTATATTGTACAAAACAAAGCAAAAACCCAGCAAATAAAGAGACTTTTGATCACTTATTTGATAATCCTTGTCATGCTGCTCAAAGGAAGCACCAGCACCCAGAAGATATCACCGCATAAATGTTTTTGTCATCGCATATTCCACCAAAAAGCAATATATGGGGTCTACAGTCACATGAAATCAGGATTTTGATCAGCTTCCTGGCTAAGGCATTTATATCCCTGGTCATGACAAAAACATATTTAGATATATTTGAAAAACATTTTTGCTTGTCATTTTTTGGCTTTTACCTTGGCAAGATGGGACAAAAAACAACAAAGACAAATTACTGTTTTCAAGTAGAAGGGGAATATTATGTTGTCCTGACAGTTACCTGATGTGGTATATTAGCATGATTTCATTTCTAAAATAGTCTACAAAAAAAGGATTGAAACTACCAATCACCAATACTTTAATGAGTCTTTCCAGTATATCAAAAATTAAGAGCATTATGTCTTACTACAAGATGAAGTTTGAAGTTTTCATATGTCACTGTTTGACTATACTGATTGACCATTTACAATAAGATTTCCTCCTGCCTAGCTGTATGTGACAAGACTTTTTTGCTGGTTTTGCATCAAAATAGAAAGACCGTCTTCAATAAATACACTACTGAATTTCCAGCCTTAAGATGGCTAGGATTTATTAAAATAATCTTGATACACTGATTTGCAAAAACAGAATTTGATGTTTAATGACCCATGGTCATTAAACAAAAACTGCATTTCAAATATAACTACAGTCCCTATTGCTTCTTCCACTTCCTAGGTTTAGTTGTAATATTTATGTATGCACCCTCATTGTGTCTTTGTCCTTGAAAACTAACTTGAAAATCAATCTTGAAGAAGAACATTCTGACTTCTAAAATGTCCCTGAAGGACCGAGTTAAAGGAAATGTGCTGGCTTGCCAGGGAAATATAAGACATTGCAGCAGTGTATGACTGGTAATACTCTTGTCATGCTCTTTTGTAGTACCATTTTGACCCAGCTGTTCTTGTACTGTTTTGTTAATTTGTTCCTGGGCTTCTGCAATCTTTGACAAAAGTATGTTGATAGTGATAAACTGTAATGCAAAAGAGAAAAGACATAAGAAATTACTTTAAGATTATTTTAAATACAGTGAACAAAGACAGAAAGGTTTAGGGGTAAAGAGAAAAAGAAAAGTGATGGGGTAAAGATTTTAACACCCAAGAAAAATAGACTGCCAACAACAGTCAGCCTGGAGCGCCCACCCACAGACACCAAAAACCCCCAAGTATTGTAAGGCAGAGGCTTGGGCCAGTGGCAGGGAGTGTGAAAGGGTGTAAATTATCCCTACATGTGCGGGGCGGCTGAGATTATCCAGGTGAGGGGGCAGACCAAACCCAACCTGGCAGTCAGTCTAACCTGTCCACCATCATGCGCACACAAATACCCTCAAATCCACACAAGTATGGATGCTGCACACACCCTCCTCATACCCAATATATCCTCCAAGGTACCAGTAGCAATACTGCAGAGCACCAATTAGCACCCAGGATGTGTTCCTCTCCATTCTGGGCTGGAGATAACCAAACCATCCAAGTCTAAGCCCCACAAAGCACAGCCACCAAACAGCCCATACGAGGGCCCAGCACCAGCCAAACAAAACTAAGCCCAGCCCCAACAACCCCCAACTCTTATGATTTTGGCCTCTCTGGTTTGTTTACATTTTCACTCCACTTCAGTGCAGTGTTGAGATCAACTGCTGCACCTGAGTCTCTTCCTGCAGCTCTCTATAAGCAGTGTTCTGGCTGGCTAACAGCACCACATTTTTGAAAGCAATCTTACGAGCAAATGTCTAGTATTCCTTCCTTGTCTGATTATGAACATGTTCACATGTAGCGATTTTCCCCTTTTTGCCCTGCCCATATCGGACTTTTCGCTGAGTTCTAATTTCATGACCATGATCATGTTTCTGCCTCCTGCGCATTTTCTCTAGTCTCCCACTTGTTAGTCTGACTTTGCCTTCGGGTGCTCAAACCCGTTTGTTGCGCACTGATTGTCCCACACCGTTGCACCTCAGACCCCCGATCCACTTTCAACACGAATTCCCCCTCAGCAGCCTCTCCAAACCTGAACATGTAGACAAATCCCTAAAAAAACGAAATGCTATGAATCCCCTTTCAACAGGGCGAATCCTTACAAGAAAACTGCTCCCTGAAACTAAACACAAACAATGCCCTGAAACGAATGACTTCTACAGTTTACCAAACCATCCTTAGATGGGGAGCACTGTGTGTTGAGGTGGCCTATAAAGAGTCTCTATAAAGAGCCTGACAGATTTGGGAGAGATGAATCACATCACTCTTACTTGTTAATGCCATCATTCTTTAAGTCCATGGCACCAAAACATCCTTTCTTTGGATGGTTCACCTTCACGGCAGACGGACTGAATATTGGATAGGAATATTGAAAGGAAGCGTAGCAGATGTTTATTCTGGAATGTGGTACAACTGTCCTGGTCTATGAGAAATTTACAATCATCTCATTAAAACCTGGCATAAAAATAACATTTACTATTAATGTTGTTTGTCTGACACCGACACAGCATGTCACTTGTTGATGCTTACCTTCCAAAGGCTGATATAAAGACTTTTACAGGTTTTACATGCAACATGCATCTCCCCTGATTGATATATCCTCTGATGTTATTTTTGGCTGTGCTTGGTATGTATGTGGGGGTGGAGGGAGTGATTCAGGCAACCACTAAAACTTGCCTCACTTTTGGAAAAAAAAAGTTATACAATTAATTAATTTATCTTTTGCTTTTAAATGCAGAAAACGCCATCTTATTTTTTTGTACATGGCAAGACATGACAGCCTTATTATTTTGTTTTTATAAAAACAAAAAGAAATGTATCCCCTCAAAAAAACAAAGAGTTTGCTTCCCTTTTTTTCACCAGTCACACATCATGCAGCACATTTAGCGACTGGCAGTGATCACATCCGCACAGAGAAAATAAAAACAGATATTGACAACAAAGCCTAGCAGATGTGGAAGCTGTTAATGAGCCAGGGGAGGCACAGGATGGCAGCTTTGGTGATGCTGGTTTCTGACTGCAGCAAGATGTTTTTCACAGCCTCTTACATTAATGTTTGTTCAAACGCTTTATAAAAACGGACAACTTCGCCATAACAGCCATTATTGTTTGTAAGGGATGCAAGTGCTGTGCTCACATCCAGAGATTTTGTGAAAGTTTAGGATAAAAACAAAACCAATAGGATTTTTCAAATATATGGTAAAATATAAATACAATTTTTAAGAACTTATTGTTGTAGTAAAATCTCATTAAATATATCATTTTCAGTGGGCATCTACTACATATCGATATCTATTTATCAATTTATATCTATCTCTCAATCTATAATCATTTCCAGAGGTCCAAATTATATTAAGACTGAACAAAGACAGATATTTATCTTGGCAACATACAAACTGAGCAGAACAAAAATGTGGGTAGTACAAATTAATTGAAATATAAGATAAAAAAGAGCAAGAGACTGGCCTACTGTGGTGTCAAAGTGTCAATCAAAACCAATATGTACTTTGATTAAAAAAGCTGTGAACACATTAAGTGGAACTAATTTCTTGGTCAGGTTGGAAACTGCTTAGTAGATCTGGTAAACCATACAGTAAGAGAAGTAATCAATAAAAAAGGACATCAATTTAAAAGTGGAATCTGAAATCTGATCAATGATCCATTTCTGTATGCTCCCACCTTTTTACAAGGGTATAGTAAAAGATGTTTTACTATACCCTTGTTCTCATGGGGCAAAAAAGGGCTGTACAAAGTATCAACAAAGCATCCGTAGTCAGGTCCAGTCTGATCGGTTACGTCAACTTTTATTGGACATTTGTGTGTTTGCGTGAGACATGCACTATACCTCTAAACCAGAAAAAAGTACATGTGGTAAATTTGGGCGTACACAATGGCTGAATTTATTTATTTTTTGCTTCCCCCATCTTATTACTCTGTGACAAAATATTTGGGTCCCATTGCTTAACAACTATAAAATCCATCCACAGACGGTTGCACTTATTGTTTCTTCCGTAAAAATCGTGTTGCTGTTTGACATCTATGTTCAACTTTTGTGCATGCAAATCACTTTAGGGTCATAAACTGTTCACACAGAAGTCTGATGGCAGTCTCACTCAATATGTAATATGAACGACCATGAAAAAAACCAATTATATTTCAGCAGAAAATTTGAATTGACCATCAAGACCGGCTGTGTTGTCTTAATGTTGTTGCATTGTTTCACTGTGAATGTTTTTTGGTCACTGGTTTGGCATTTTAAGCATTTTATGTTGTATCAAAAGAAGAAAATAAATGTAGATTACTACAGTTATGCTTTACTTTGCATGTGCAAATCTAAAAAATGTTTTCAATGAAAGTTTATAAAATACAAAAGTTCATTTACATTTACCATTACACAAAAAACCTACATTTTGTGCATGATGGACTGGTGGTATTGGGATAATTACCAGCCTTTAAAGTATTGCTGACATTTTTTGCATTTTACCCCTGTGACTTGTTAAACCCATCTATTAATCAAAGCAGTATTATTCAAAGATGGGGATAATCATTAATCTCTGCATATGCGGGGCTGATTCAGATATGCAAAAGAATGGAAATATCGTCATCCTGAAGGACTGAGCCTCCATTCTTCGTGCTGCTGACTCATAAGCTTGTTCATCCCCCCTTCATGGCACTCCAAAGTGGAAAAAAAATAACAACAACCAAGGTCTGAAGCACTAAAGCTGTGTTTATTGGTATGTGTTTGTGTGCATATGTGTGCACCCTTCAAACATAACTGTAGGCTGCTTTGTTCATAAGCATCATCTAATATGGGTGAATTCAGTCCATCATTCCATGCTCAAGTGTCTTTGTTTGAGTTAAATTGACTTTATTATGTGAAACATGAGGTCACCATCTTCAAATGACTTTGAGAGGCTGAGTCATGCAACAAGTTATTTATTACAGCATTGCTGCTACTCTCTTAGAAATTAGATTTGCTTTGCTTGAGTGTTTTTGTTAGTCATTTTGCTTTAGGGTTTGTTAAATGTTGTCCTTGTTTTTCCTTTTTTTTAAATATATAGTTCATTGGACAAACATTTGATGTGATAAGGACCTTCATTGATCTTCAAAATGCCATTTAGCTATAGATGTTCACTCACAATCGACAGATTTATCTGCACATTATCTACAGTACATGCAGGCAGACTCTTATTGGGGAAATATCGAATAGTAAAAGAGGTTTAAAATACATTTCCTCCAACTTACCTGGTGCTGTACATCTGATGAGTCACAGTTAAATTGTATTTTAGAACCATTTCGTGGAGAGCGAAGAGATCAGGGAGTGAGTGAACACAGACGAGCAGTTTGAGATGCCGCAAGAGGAGGGAATTCACTTTTCATCTTTTCTTTTGAAACTTTTCCTTGGAATCTTTTGTCATTATGGATGACACTGACCATCCAGCCGTGGCCTCGCTGATCTTATTTTCTTTTCCCACCATAGTTAATGAAGATATGGCTGCGTGGCTGGCTGTGATATCCACCCTCCCGCCTGCCATTTCGTTCTCTGCCCTCCCTGAGTAGGTACAAATATAGCAGTCAGCATAATCATATCAAATGGGGGTGCTCATTTAAATTTTGTTTCATTGATGGTACAAAAGCATTGAATTCAAACATATTGGCTCAGCCACTGCAACACAGAATTGGTTCCTTAATAAAGAGGTGTCTTGTATTGCTGTTATGGTTTTACTCATTCAAAAGTATCACATGGCTGTTTGCTTTAGCAGTAGAGGGGTTTGTTATTAATGATGAGCAGCTTTGCCACCTGCTGCTCTAATGTCACTGGAATCTAAAGAAGTGAGCTCAGAGGAGCTGTGAATATTTCATGATGGCATGAAAGATATAAGGACGAGATTGTTTGGGGAAAATAAGGTGGTAATGAAAAAAAAAATGTATTTTTCGATAATGATGCAAAATCTGTGAACACTTACACGTATCGGGGTACTGTTATATATTCCCTTATTCAGACCTAAGAGTCTTTAAAAGAAAGCTATAATTATTTTTAATACTCCCATTGTGTGTATTCATTACACTTATTATCCAGAATGGCATGAACGTTTGAAAGTTGGAGGTTTCAACTATTTCTTATTTTTCACAGCTTCGCCCTATTATTTACATTTACACTTTGATGTAATTATCATTTTATTAGAATTAAATATAAAAGATCATAAAGAAGAACATTGAACGGGTTGATGCTGATCACACTGCATTTAGATAAGTAATGTCTGCATGACAGAGTCCCAAAACTCTGCTTGTGTGTGATCTGCCTCAGGGATTGCCTTGATCACCCTGACTCTGTGCGTTGGTGTGAGCAATTTGCTGCTGGTTGCAACTGCTGCATCAAACCCAAACCAGAGGCTATTTTGAAAGCTTAAAATGCAGTGATGGTTAGAAAATAAAATATTTATCCATGTAATTTAGCCCACATTACTTTCGCTTAAGCTTAAACACTTCCTTCACCTCTGTTGCCATTTCTTTAGAGCTGATTTTATTTTCCCGACATCCCCTACAATAGAATGAGGAGAGGAAAGTATTTTTGCAGAAAATGGACCTAAAACCCCTCCCACTCTCTATTAGTGTGGTTGGTCACCCAAGTGAGAAAATCAATAAAAATGAAAGTTGCCTCTATTACACTGACTGCAGGTTTTGAGGTGGTTGGGAAAACCTGGCTTTAGTCACAAAAGAAGAAAAACTTTAACTAAGATTTTTCAAGTTTTCTAATGAAACCTTATTTGTTCTGTTCGCTGCATTTCATGTGTGATTTTAAATGACTTTCCAAGAACTTTGGCTTTTTTTTTAATTACAAAAACACTAAATTCACATCATCAATAGATGAGATTTTCATGGCATCTGTAGATTTTATTACACGTAAATCTTATGTGATTTTTTTGTGATCTTTAAAAATGTCCAGTATTTTTCAGCTCAGATAAGTATTTAATTTTGTAGTTTGATGAGGCTAAGCAAGCTTTAGTCTGAATCTCCTGAGAAGGAAAAAAAAGAGATATTTAATGGTATTTTTGTTAGTGACTGCATATCAAAGGAGCGATTAACTTAACACTAAATAAATATAAGGGAAAAGCACGTGTACTCGGTGTTTGCACAAAATAATCTCCTTTTATTATTATTTGAATGTTTATTGTTTTTGTTTTTAAAGTCAGTTCAATACATTTTTAGGTGCTAAAGCTGAACTTTTAAAAATGCAATGGTAGTTTTTTTAAAGGCTCAAACAGTAACTACATGTTTTTTTTTTATAATATTGAAAGAAGTGACAAATCATTTTGGGGTCACATGGATATATTGTTATACAGCAAGAAATAAATGTTATTTTGTGGTTCATGGTAGTATTGTCCAAATGTTGACCTCACTGGACCATTGTCCTTTATATTTTAGAGGCTTCTTGAGTCTAATGTGTGGTTGATTACAAGGTCTCTGCGGTACCTGATGAAATGCTGAAGAAGTCGTTGAGCTGCTTTTATCAGCCATGTTGGAGCAGAACTCCATTATGCAGAGAATAAAATGTGGAAGGCAGGAGTTGGACATCACAGGTTAAAGAGAACAGCTTAAAAAAACAAATCTGCTTCCATGTCTCAGATATATTCAGCTGTTAACCTTGTGCAGGAAACCTTCAACCCACTCTCATGGGAATGTTTTATTTGTCTAAATTCAAGGGCTAAACCAGCGGTGTGTTCACACATAAAAAACAATCTAGCAAATAACAGAACTTTAATAGGGTCCTTTTGTACTTTGATTCAAGATTACTATCAAAGGCAGAATTTCCTTTAATTGACTAATTGATTTCTTAGATTAAGATGATTTTTATAATATTCTCACCCTTGCAAATGTATTGAATCTCTTTTACTACATATCTATGACGTAAAAGAAAAAACATGTTTGTTTTCACAAGCAGAAGAAGAAAAGTAGACGTAACTCTTTTGGGTGTCTTCTACATGTAGATATAGACAGTTTTGTTTGTAATGTGCAAAAAATAGATATGTGAATACTCCAGCACAGAGCAGTAAAATATAATCTGACTCAGACAAAAACAAAATCATTTTTCTAATAGTTTTTTTCATGTTAAACAGTATTATTAAAAGTTGGTTGTCAACTTTTAAGCCAAGCTGTGTATCTCTGACACAGACAGGAGTGATTTCGATGTGCTTGACTGTTTCAGTGCATTGTGTTCACACCGTATGTTGGTGCACGCCTCAAAGTATTTCCATCCCACGTCTGTTGTTCGGTTTATTGCCCTGGTGAGCTGATTTATAAGTTGAGTGCAGTTAGCATCAAGCAACATTGAGCTGCTAACCCTGAAACAAAAACAGCCTTGCATGGCCTTTTTCTTACAATTCCCATCAGCACTAGCAACATGTCCCTTATAGAAGGTGTCTGTCTACGTTATGTTCATGTTAGGTGTAACTATTAATGTTTTATGAGCTCACACTTTTGACGGGCTCCTCTGAAAGTTCACAAACATCTGTAATTTATGATCCAGATGAAGTGCCGTTTCAGTGAATCAATTCTGAAGGGAAGTTCTCGGTCGTGTACATGTCGGGGAAACAAGGAGCTTTAAATGGCTGAATCCAACTGTGTTGTTCCCAAGTGGATCGTTTTGTACTTGAAGATGTCCATATTTCAAAGGGTGTTTTCAGCAGTTGGGGGAATATAACTCACCTCAAAGTGAAGCTTTCTCTGAATACTTCATAAGAATGTGTAGGAAAAGTGGAGGTAGTTTTGGTTACAATAGGTTATGCTGTCTTTCTTAATAATTCCTTATATCACAGTAATCTGGGTTCTTTATGATGATCAGAAGCTCAGTGTCATCCGTTTCAGTGTTGTATTCCTGGGATCAGTAGGTCGAAGCTGAAGATTTTTCTCTCGACGTTTTCTGCAATATTATTATCGTTATTAAGGCGATCAAGCTGAGCTAACCCATCAAATTCCTGACTTTGCTGAGATCACCACATTCCTTTCTGGGTTACTAAATATTCATGAAGCCTCTAAGCACATTTCGGGTTGCTTTTAGATACAACAGCAAGGAGCTTGTCTTGTGAGATTCCTTTCAGACTTAACGTAGAGTATTGCTTGCAGCTCAAATTCTTCCATGAATATGTATGCCATCCCCCCATTTGTGTCTCTCTAGGAAGTAGATCAGCTCCGCACATCAACAAAGACTATCCAGGTCTGAGTTTCTTTAGCAGTAAATACCTTTGGTTTCTCCATTGGTAAAAAGTTGCTTACACATGCAAAATGTATTCGGATCAAAATATTCTGAGTGTATCCTTTATATGGGCCCGAAAACTAACTGATTATACCATGACATGATCTTTCATGCACAATGTTTTATTCAGAATAAAAGGTTCACATGCACAAAGTTGTGAAATTTTCCTTAACCAGCAACAGAAGAAGTACTTTTGCCTGTGAGAGTGTTGCTTTTTGACTTCGAGCTACAGGTTTATTGTTGAAACAGACCAGAGGTTCCCCCACGATTATGCATCTTGCAACCAAAGGGGGAATCATGGTTAATGATTTAGGGCAGACGTGCACAGTCGAATCAGTTTATAATCAGAAAAGGATTTACAATCAGAAAAACCTCATCCTGACAAGTGTTTACATCCACACTATTTTGATTGTCAATCAATGCAAGCTATCCCTCTGGGTCAGATTACATTTTCACTCCAGTCAAACTGAATCTGATTAGAATATTTTGATTATGGCATTTAAATGACACATCTTTATTATTACTGTCTATTTATTCCAATTAATTTATGTACATGTAAATGTACCAAGTGTTTCCGTGGTACCAGGCAATATGTTTATGCTGGTATGTCAGATGTAAAAATATGAATTTATATGTCTTTGAGAAAAATGAATTTGAAGAAAAAAAGAGCATCTAGACTCTTGAGCCTCTTCTGTTTGCCTACTGATACACATTTTCAATTGTTCTCAAATTCTGCGGCACTTTATCTCACAAATTTTCAAAATAACCCTATAGTTGCAAGTCCAAACTACCTTTGGCCCAAATGTGAGGCCAAAGGCATCCATCCAAGAGTTTGTTGACAGAACCTCACTCTATTTTCTAGGGTGGAAAGAGAAGGAAGACTGACAGAGTCCAGAGGCCAGTGTAGGTGGATAAATATACCTCACTATAAAACATAAACAAGTGCTTGAGTAGTGGAAGACTTGAATAGCTCGTCAAATAGGGTTTGCCTCAAGACAATATTTTTATATGTGCCAGTCAGTTGTAAAACCACCTGTCTTTTAATGTGTAAGCTTCGTTTTGCTAATGAATCAGCCCTCTACCATCAATCAGTTTCTTGTTTAGCATACCTGTTGAATTTGGCCGTTTGGTCATTCCTTTTTACTCGTTGTTTAAAAAAAAATTACCAAACAATTTTTCTGGGGGACAACTGAGCCACATGGTTACATTTAAGGGTATCAGGGAAAAAGAGGCTGAATACCAATGTATACCAATTTTCTCCATTGCATTAGATTCTAATAAATTAGACTCTGAACTAAATAAGACATTGTGAAACACTTCAAGGTGGTATACATACTTTTGCATGTCCTTGCAGCATTAAAATTATGTCCAGATGTTGGAAAGAGTGAGATGAGGACAGCACAGGGGGTAAATCCTCTAGAAAACGTACAATAGGCCATGTTTTATTTGAAGACGGGAGCGTACAGTTTTTAAGAAAAGTGCATTGCAGTGCATGTACTGTAGGTAAATGAGAGCATGACAGAATAGACACAAAACCAAAAATAAACAACCTGTTGCTTGTCTAGAAAACATTGAAATTACTTGTTTGTTTTTTGTTTGTTTTTTGCTTTCATTGACAGAACAAAGTGCTGACCATTGATAGAGTCAAGGTGAAGCTGCAGGTAAGTGCTTAAAGTTACCATCTTTCATTTAAAGATCTTGGTAGATAAAGAATCTGATTATAACAGATTTTTCGACAGCAAAAAAGATTAAACATAGTTGGACCCAAACTGGTTTGCTTCAAATAAAAGTATATCTGTTTAACTTCATGATCCACACTGGTGTAAAAATGTAGTTGACTTTAAAAAAGAAAAGCTTGCAATATATCAAATTAAGCACAGTTCTGTGTGGGCAACACGTTTTATGTTATCAAATGATAAAATCCATAAAAAATAAAGGAACCTTGCATGCTGAGGGAAAATATAAAGATGTGTTCTTCAGTTGTCCTGAAAAGTTTTTTTTTTTTTTTGGAAGCAGGTTTTAGTTATTTTATTTTTGTAGGTTTTTACAAAGTTCTTTCTTTGACGAAAAAAACGTACTGGAAATATGGATTGAAAGGTTTTAATGTAATGATAAGGACTCTAACTTGTCACAAATACGAGAAATGTTGAGTTTGGCTTAACTCAACCAGAGAGATCCCCTCGTTACTGTTAACTCAAATAGATAGTTCAAACAAACAATAAACTTTTAGTTAAAAGACAAAAATAACAATAATAGTAATAATATTAAGGATAATAAAACTGTGTGTAATGTATTCAAAACCAAATTTTGTTCAATTTGATAACTATTGATAAATGTCATTTTGCATGCTTTAACTCAATTTATCACTGCTACTTAAAGCATGTCAGTTTCATTTGCAAATACAGCTGGTTTCTGAAAAGTGGCTCCAAAGCACGATGAATATAGGAGGTGAAAAAAATTTGCATTTTTTTCACCCCTTTTTCTTTTTTTTCTTTTTTTGTTCTCATTAGGCACAGATCTAAACTGAGCTCCGAAAAGAGTAAACATGATTTTTATGTACAGACCTGTGACTAAAACATAATTCCTACTTAGCTTTTAATATTTTTAATTTATTGTCCAAAGTAATCCATGGACACAGATTTACAGTTGCTGCTTGTAATAATATGTATTTTTTTTGTTTTAAAGCAATCTTTTTAATGTCAGTCATTTCTGTTTTATACAGATTCAATACCTAAAAAAACATAAATTGGTCGATTTTTGACTTTCTACTCCTTTGATGTCCTGCTTCATGATATCAAAATTATCCTTGTAGATAATTTTGCCCATAATTTTGTGCTTTAAATACCCACAATAGATATTATTATTTTTTCTATCCTGCCTTAGTATTGTAGCACTTTGTAACACATTAAAATAGAATGACTGGTGTTTCAGCTGTTCTTAACAAAGCTCTTTCTTTCTCCTACACAGGTAGCTATATCAAATATCTGAGACACAAATAAGGAGCCAGTCCCATGACACGGGCATATGGGTGGCTGCAGAAGCCTTAACTGAAAACTGTACCTTTTTTTTTTACTTAAGATGAATTAAATACAATTTCAGAGACCAAATTAAAAGCTTTCAGAAGTGGAGTTTAGTTAAGGAATCGGATACTAGTCCTTCAAAATTTGCCTTGATTTGGAAATAACTCCAAAATCAGCAAGCGGGGTTGAGGCTTATACAGAATCATTCAAGTACATTAATGATATTGTTTTGTTTTTTTGTTGGTTTTTTTTTGGGAGGGGGGGGGGTTCCATGAACTGATAGCAAAAAATACATGTTTAACCCTTACTTTTACCTAAATACTTTTATCTCATCTCAAGATCTGGGACACAGCTGGACAGGAGCGCTTCCGCAGTGTCACACATGCCTACTACCGTGATGCTCATGGTGAGAAATCCATACCTACTTTCCTCATTACAGTTTGTTTGAGTGATAAATTAAATGCTGTGATTACTAAAGTATGTGAAGCCAAGATGGGGTGTAGGTTAGAGAAGATTGTGTTTATTTTACCATATGATGCATATCTGCTGTAGTGTGTGCAGTGCCTGATAAAAACAAAAACATTAGGATTGTAATTTGAACACACACAAGTTTCAGGTATGAAGCGTTCAGGTGTTTTCCTCTATCAAATATGAAGACTAATTTCTTCACTGTCAACTAATTTGTCCTCAGCCTGGCAGATAATATACAATGTAATCTATTACCTTCTGCAAATTGCTTTTTTGTAATGCTAATACATATTCTAACTGCATTACTTTACATTAAATATGGGCCATAAATAATTTGGATGCATTGACTCTGTAATTTTATATAAATTCGACCCCTTCCTAATTGCTTGTTTTGATTCTGGCATATTGAAACACTGGAAACAAATATTATCAAGCTATAATGCAGTTTAAAAGGTGTCGTGTTCTCATTGGCATAAAAGTAAAGTGTTTTTTTGCTGAAACGTTTGAAGGCTGCTACCATTCCATCAAAACAAGAATTTATTCCAGTTATACCTCTCAGACATGTTAGTTTAGATTAGGTGTTTTTCTTACACTCTCCAGAATTAATCAAGAAGGACAGCACATTCAGGATTCAGAGACTTGTTTATGTTCTGTTTTCAGTCATAAAATTTATTGCTTTGTAAATGTTTTATCTTAATGGTAATTTTGAAAGCTCTTAGTAGCATTTCTCACCTTTAATAAAATCATTAAATGCATCAGTACTTAATGCACCTCTATTGTTAATATGATCATTGTGGTGTTTTCAAATGTATATCAAATTTATAAATTTATAATCAAAGTTTCTGTGTATTGTTTGTGTGAACAACTTTGGATTTTAGGTATCAGCACTAAAATGATTTCAGTACAAGATTTGACATTGAAGTTAGGTTTGACCAAAAATGTATATTTGAATTAAATACTAACACTAATATAGGAATTCAAATATGTTAGTAACTACCTTGTTTAAGCAACCTTCCAATTTTTATTAAAAAAACAATCATAACAAATTTGTTTGAGTACAAATACTGAAAAAAATTATTTAAGAAAATGAGAAACTGTAAATAACAAAAGATCCAAACAAACTAAACTTACAGATTTTATTACCGAGTCCCGTATCGGTTTAGTTTGTTTTCTTTCTTGGTTTCTGCTCGCAACAAAACTTTAGGTCATACTGCAACTGTTTTAGGTTGTGTTTACATTTTTTTACTGTATATTATTACATTAGTTTGTTTTTTTAAATAAAAAGGAAATTGTTCCTCAAATAACAATAAAAAAAGATTTTTTTTCTTTTCAAGTAAAAAGTAAGTAAGCCATTAAATGATCTGATATTAACATACTCTAGCTTTATATGATTTTCAGGCAGCCCAAATGTACATGACTTAAACAGTCAAGCAATGAAAACAACATTGTATTTCCACTGATCCGGTAACAATAAGTTTAATTACAACATATAGCAGCTTTCACAAATGAGTATACGCAAATATTTTATTATTTCATTTCATTTGTCTGCCCTTGAGTTTTAAAAGAACCGTTTCATCTTAACCAGACTTTTTTATGTTGGTATATCATTAAATTCTTCTGTCAAATTCAACCTAACCCTTTTTTTGTGTCCCTCAGCTCTGCTTTTGCTGTATGACGTCACCAACAAATCATCTTTCGACAATATACAGGTTTGTGTTTTTTCTTTTTGAAAGCTCCTATTTAACTTTAAATATATTTTGGTTAGCGTCTATTTTGTTGCTCAAACACCAGTTTTTGTGCTCTCAATTTAATTACACTCCAAATATCACAGCTATGAAGCTGCAAGCGGAGTCGTGTTTTTCCTTTTTCACAAAAGCTAAAATGTCAGTCCTTTTTATTTAACAAAATGGACAACAACAAATAATATTAAAACATATGCATTAGATTATACACAATTCTGCTGGGGAAAATAACTAAACAAATGTGAGTAAATAATTGTTAACAAACACAAAGGTGCAATAACTTGGTTGCAGACATGCATGCAATCCTAACGCTGTCATGTTTATTGCATGGATTTATTGAAATAAAAGAATTACAGGAATAAAGGCAGGAAACGGAATATAGAAAGGAAACACACAAGGTAATAAATGGATCCAGTGAAGAACAAGGAAAATCCAGTATCTTAAATGCAAAGCAGCTTGATTACTAACAACTGACAGGTGGCTAAATGGAAACAGGGTGGAACTGTGAGATAAGACTGAACTAAGATACAAAGAAGCTACAAGTCAACAAAATCCAAAAGCATAAAGAACACAATGAATTAGTTGATAAGGAAAGATTTTTAAACAATGATACTAAGCAGAATAGGGCAAAACCTGTTCAACAATTGAAGCTCTTCAACATACATGACACCCTAAACCCAAAAATCAAAGGACCGTAACAATTATATTGCAAAAGCATATTCTGAATGATTTTTTTATATTTAGTGTCATGAAGCTCAAACTCATCATCAGTTATGTTGCATTTTATAATTTAATGTAACTTGCCTTAGTTGGTTTTTTTATTTGGTTTTGCAATACTTAGCTACAACCACAGTAAAAAAAAAAGATTTAACAGCTTTATTTTTATACCATTACACAATAAAGACACTTATTACTA
Organism: Orestias chungarensis; assembly: GCA_032876305.1. Lineage (NCBI taxonomy): Eukaryota > Metazoa > Chordata > Actinopteri > Cyprinodontiformes > Cyprinodontidae > Orestias > Orestias chungarensis. Next base: position 1,127,737 of record JAVLVB010000791.1, on the reverse strand, counting down.
ATTGATGAAAGTGTAAAACAATATTTACAAACCAAGTATGCAAATAATTAAAACGATAAGATCGAAACTCATTAGGAAGGCTATCAAGAGACGGGTAGAGGCACCAAAGGATAACAATCTCAACAATTAGATTGTAGGGGGTGTTTTTATTTGTTTTTATTTTTATTTTATTTATTTATTTGTTTTGTATTGTTTTGTTTTGTTTTGTTTTGTTTCGAAGTTAATTCCTGCGGTGCTCATTGCCTCCAATTGTTCTCTACACCTTTAGAACAACCATCTGAGAAACTTAAATTGCACGATTGATTCCTGAAAGCCTGGATAAAAAGAACACATTAAAATCTAAATAAAAAAATTAAGTACTTGGAGACTAAACACAACTTGACATAACTAGACTGTTGCAGATGTTTGTCTCTCCATGTGCTGGTAGAGTTTTTCACTGTTCTGCCTACTAAAGGAGAAAGATATCTTGAAGGCTGATTGTGAACATCCAGGAGTCTCCGACTGCAGCATGTATCCCTGATCAGAAAAAAGGAGTGTGTAAAATGCTACTTCATTTAATCTGAACTCTCTGTTCTCAAGAACTTATTCTATTTCAATAATCTGTATCCTGCGGATGTATCTCTTTCAAGTAATTGTTCACCCTGCACTTTGAGTCCCTGTGGGGAGATGAATTTGATAAAGTATCTTTGTTAAGTGAGCAGGTCCACCTCAGTACCAAAGATGAGCTCAAATGCTGAGCGAAAAGTGAATCTGACTATTCTTAAAATGCTCCATAATGCTAAATGCTGAATATTAGTATTGCATTAAAGAGCTTGGCGGCTCTGCACAGAAAGATTCCTGCTGAGTCCTGGTGGCACTGAAATGCAGTGAAGGAATTTGCCTGTTGACCCTCTTTACCTTTGACAGCGGCTTTCTTATTACAATAGACTGAGCTTCATTTGAACTTTATTAAAAAAGGGACAATGTACAGCTCCAATAAAAATGATACCATTTCATGTGCCATACCAGTTTATATCATACTTTCAAACATGGTGAAAGGGGAAGGGTCGATAATTCATACAGAAGAGAAGAGAAGCAGAAGACAACAATTCAACGATGTGTTACTTGCAAAGTACGATTTGTCACAGAAAAAAATAAAATTGACTGAATCAATTAATCTACGCATAAGAAACATTAGACACATTACAAGTAAATAATTTTTAATCGAGTTTATTATGTAGCATAATCTTGTATGTTGTGCTGCTTTTAATACAAATATGAAATCTATACTGATGTAGTGGAGGCACCGACTACATCAGTATAATATTCTGTATAATCTGCTAAATACGTAAACAAAAACGTTTTGTTTATGTTGTTTTATATGAACATGTGATATGTAACATTTTTTGAGTGTTGATGTGATAAATTCTTTTATAGCAGTTGTGATTGAAGGGAACTGGAAAGTTTGCTTAAATCTATAAATTGCAGCTTTAAACTTTATACTTTAGCCCTGACCATAAATGCTCACATTTGAAAAGGAGAACATCCTACTGACAACAGCTGGTTGATCATTTGAGCCCCCACGAGTTTGGGGTTTTCTGATTTTAGCAACAGAGTGATTGGCCCGGGCACTTAACAAGGATTTTCAGAGGCACACTACAGGAATTCAAAAACTGAAGACAAACAAAAAGTAGCTTTTTTTTATTTTTTAACACATACTTGACCATTTTCTTTAAATTAAAGCACATCCCAGTTTACCACTTGTAAACATAAGTATCAGTCAGGGCTCTAAACTTGCTGCCTTTCTAACCATTTCACTTTCTTTTCATGCACTCTGTCTGCTGTCAAAAAATCAAAAGTTATTCTAGCCAATATATCTCCAGTTTCCGTTTGTGAGGCAAGTGTATCTTTCAGCTCGGTGAGAGGCAATTTTCAGCTGCTGTATTTGACATTGTACACACAAATTGCTCTTTCGGAGCACAAACAGGCTTGAATGGAAGAAGAGGCTGTTTGATACTAGACAGTAGAGAGATGTGATGTTCCTTTATGCTTTGAGTGATCCCTGAAGCAGCAAAGACGCTTTTTCATGTTCAGATGTGAGCAAAAAAAGCAAAACACAAGAGTTGGAGCACAGAGTGCTGGGAGAAGAATTTGTTTGGCACCTACACAGGGGCGGATGAGTAACTGTCAACACTCTGACACACTGTATCCTATCCTCTTTTATGAGATAGTATAGAGAGTGTCCTGCATTTTTCTTTATTGGTAAAACACTTTCTTGCTTTGTTTTCCTCTGAGATCTCATCTATGCAGAAACCTCCTGTTTTTTCATGTGCTCCAAGAAAAGCCTCCTATGACAGCAAAATGTATATTTTGGCACATCTCCTAATTAATTTTGCTTATTTCAAGCTTCTGCACTATATTACTTTACTGATTTACAGCATCTTACCCCCCAGAGGTGAAAAACATGGAAGCCTAATTGACTGATCATAATCTTATATCATAAAGATTCTTTAATGCAAAAGATTTTAAGTTTACTCGACTGTCCGTCCATTTACTTTTCCATATTCAGTCCCTTGTCACATTGATAACCATGTAAGCAAAGTATGTAAATCCTGTGCCTTCATAGTCATCTATACCAATTCGGGGGTTTTTGGAATTGGAGGTATAGAGATGTTCTAAATAAAGTAAACAAACTGTATTATTATCTCTGCAAGCCTTCCTGTCAATGGAAATCCCCTGCTGATTATGCAATTATACACATGACATAGGATTTAACTAGAACCAGGTGATTATGTCCAATTGTTAACGTAATTGTTAAAAAAGCCTGTTTCTCTCCACCCCCTACAGGCCATTAATAATAATGCCGCTGATAACACTGTTTTAACCTATGGGCAGCATCCGACGGAGGTTAGCTTATCAGGGTTGTTCTGAATAACTTCCAAACAGTAACATCTAACTCTAAAAATTGTAGTCTGGCCAATAAGAGCCTGAAGCTGAAAATAAACCCTATGATAAATTGTGCTAGTACTGATGGCTGATTACCAATGAGCCCAGTACTTCCGGTTGGCATCTAAATGTCTCTGGCTTGGCTCTGCATGTCTATGGAAGAGAGAAATCCTGTGGAATGAGCTTAGAGTTGACCCAGTTAAGTAGAGTTGGAACAGTTTGTGTCATACATATTATTTGCATTAATGTAAAATTGCATGCATGGTCACTGGACTGACATCTCAAACCACACAATGAGAACACGTCAAGGAATGGATTAAGTGAATCAAGTGGAGAGATTAACTCATTACACCGTTGTCGTAGGCCAAGTCTAGACCAAGCAGTATTTGCCATGGCTTTGAAATTGTCAGTAAAATTTAGACTCAAGTTAGTTAGTTTTTTATTATTTCCTGTATGTTAGCTAACTTTCACTATATTCTTCTAAAGCTTAGCGGTATTCCCCAGAGAAAAGTAAACTGGAAGAAATGAGTATGCCTTACTAATGGTTACTATCATCTCAAACTTTGCCACCCGAAGAAAATGTTTCAGCATCGTTGTTGCTGCTGGGTTGATAGTCAAAAGATAGATGGCACTGGCCTACAGATTTAAGACAGAAAGTCGTCAAGGTGTTTAAATATGTTTTAGTGAGTTCTAATCCCTCTGGTTTATAACTGTATCTATTGGTAAAAATAATACTGTAGTGTAAGCCTACGCATCATTATTTGAAACCATCTTTCGTAATTGAACAGGAGTATAGCAAAGATTGACACATTCTTGCACCTCTCTTCTACAAACACCCACTGCATATTTTGGTCACATATAATCTGGTATGGGGGAAAACAAATACATTTTTTCACCAGTTTTTTAACCAGTTTTTCCTGTGTGTATATTCGTTTGAAAAAAAAAAAAAAAAGATAAGCATTTTTTTCTAAATACCCAGCTCCGACCAGGTCTTAGTCAGTATCTATTAGTGAAATAAAAAAATCTGCTGACAGACTCCAGATGCCTGCTGGCACAACTGTTCCTAACAAGCTTTAACTCAGCACTGAGCACTAATGGTGATTAATGTCGCTCTGAGGGAAAGAAATAATTAAAAAATGCCTGTTTTCCACCCTCAAATCTGTTCCTTTTGTATTCTGTCACTGTCTCCTTAGTGAGTTAAAGTTAGGAAACCATTATTATTACTATTATTAAAGCTGTTCATCACTTTTAGAGAGACAGACTTAAAACAAATGAGCAGCTCCGTCAAAACTTTACTTATATTCCAATATGCCACTTTCCTTCAAAAGAATTGCTCTATTTTTGGTTGTTTTGGATAAGAATTAATTTTCTTTTTTTTATGAACGGGCTGCAGTTGGCTCCTTGAAACAAAATCATATGAGTTATTATAGTATTGTATTCCACATTTTTTTTAAAAGCACAGTATGAGTCACTCTACAAACGTCTTTGCATGCCACTGTTGCAGATTGGTCTGCTTCGTACTCATCTAAAAGGCTGCCTGGTTCTAGTGGTTTAATTTAAAAGTGAAGTTATTTGTTATCGTCTACATGGTTACAGCTTGCAGTCATAGGAAGTTAGAAATTATTCCCACAAATTTGAGCAATAGCGCCAGCGTGCCTCAACCAATAAAAAAATGCATTAGTATTACCAAAAGTATAGTTCAATCAAGGGTTTTTTTCTAAGCAGGAAGCAAGGGAAGCGTTCTGCAATGTCCAAGCCTAAAAGCAATAGAAAACTCTATTACGGTATTATTTCAGGTCAATGTAATCAACTGTGTTAGCAGGCAGAGCCTTCTGGGAAAATTCCAGAAGATAAAGCTACAACTGGCAGTTCTGTGAATTTTATGTGTATTGTGTTTTAGCTTCAAATGGTTTCAAGAGCTTTAATAACGAAATATTGATTAGTACAGCTGTGGAAAGAGCAACTTAGAATATCATTTCAAGTATCAGCATATGCCCAAAACAAGATTTTATATATTAACTGGTTCTAATTAGAAACTGCACTCTGTAACCCTACAAATATATAATAATGCTTCTCATTGAACAGCAAGGCTTTACACTGGCTGTTAAATTATCCATCCCTGCTGTTCTTGCTTGCACATATTTGTGCGAGGTTGCACGTGCCGCTGTTCCAGTGCTACATGCGTACCGTGTCTGTGTTGTGGAAATACAATGAAAGCCTTGAGGGAGATGAAACATTCAGCTGCTTATTTTCATTCATCTCTCCCTCTGTCCCCAGGGCATGTTCTGGCTTCAAATGAAATGGCCGCCTGCCTAGCACATAGCTGCTAGTTAAATGTCATGGCACCAGCACACCAGATGGTGATGAGAGAAACTGTCTTTAAATAATGCAGTGATATAAAGTCAAATAGCAATTTTTTATAACAAGGAGGAGGCTCCTGCATTTAAAGAGAGACTCATCATAGATTTGCATAAGTGTTTCATGGCACCTTGTCATTTTTTACAGACTACAAGGTTTAATACAGGTTGATAAAGCCATGATATGCAGAAGGTAATCTGTTAGAGAGACTACAATTCTGTTTGTGAGTTGACGAGGTAACTCTGCTAGTTCCAGTTCATGAGTAGATTTGCAGGGAGGACCCAGGGCACTGTTGCTCTACAAAAGTCTGGCTAAAGAGTCCTGCAGTGCTGAGGCAGTGGTACTCTGTGGACGTTCCAATTTAGCTCGTATGTAAGAAGCATTGTGACAAAACAGATGGGGCAATTACTGCATGTGCAAACAAACAATGCAAGGTGGATTTTACAGCAGCTTGCTGTTCGTTGTGGCGGAGTCAATTGAAGCAGAAAGAGAATAATTGCAGTTCTTCCGTTATATATCAAGCTTAAAAGTGTTTCATTTAAGACTAAAGGAGTTAGGAAAATCTCTTTATCTTGTCTTTGTTGTATAACACCAACACAATTAACCTAACTACAGTTCAGTACTTTGGATCTAAGTATTGTCCTGCGTTAGATGGTCCGTTCAAAGTCCAAACCTGAATCCAATTACTTATCAGTGGAAAGAGATAAAAAATTATCTTTATAGATTTTCCCTATCCAAGCTGACAGAGGTTGGAAATTATGTATACATTTGTCAGGGGTTTTGTGTTTGTTAACCTTTCTGTGTGCCACAGAAGCCATTAGGATCGCACCCCAAGCTGTTGGTCTACTACAACGTGTTGTCCTGTCTTTGAATCATTTCCAAATTCCCAAGGTTTTTTTTTTGTTTTGTTTTTTTGTTTTGTTGTTGTTTTTTGACACATATAAAGTGAAGTGTTTAAAAACCAGCATCTTATTGGTCCTATAAAGAGATGTTCAGCCCAAATGTTCATTGCAAAAATCTAAGAGATTTGATCTGAGATTGTTTAAAAGATCAATTAACTATATTTTTCAGATAAAACAACAAAACTAAAGAGCGTCATTATAAAAACATGTCATAAACATGTATATGAGGTCAAGGAACTGTACTTTCTTAAATTTAACACATGAATATCTAAAAGAAATTTAGCTTAAATAACCACAAAACAAAATAGTCAATGCTTAAGTTATTTTCACCAAGACTGTAAGACTAGGTAGGTAATAGGGCATCCAAATTTTTGTTGACATTTTTTGCTTAATGAATTCAATGAGCTTACTTTTTCACAGAAATAAACTAAATGATATTATGTGTTAATATGTACGCATTTCATAATTATGACCCTGAGATTTTTTTGGGATGCTCTATCTGAACTTGAACCTTGGGTGAAAACAAAAGCAAGGGGATCAAATGAGCTTAAATTATCCCTGCGTAATCTGTTGAAATTTCTTGTAATACTAAAGTTTTTTGAAGTAAATAGAGTGTTTCTTAGTTTGTCTAAACTTTTGATTAATGACTTGCTAACTTGAATATATTTTGTCTACTTCACTTGAACACATCTTACTCCTCTTCCCTGCTGCTCTGCACATTAATTGGTTGATTCTTTCCACACCTGCCGGCACCTAATCACCCTTATTCTTCCCATCTGTTACCTATATATACAACTGTCTGGCAGGTAGACAGTGCCAGATTATTAAACTTTTGTAATTATCAGCATTCTTTGCCTGACTCCATCTTCATGACCAAATTTTCATGCCACAGATATTCCTGTTTTGTTTGCCCCAATAGGACAACAAACTAGTTTCTGATCATCTTAAAATTGACCCTGTTTCTGCCCCTTGAGCACTGCCACCCTAATCAGCTTGAATGCGTCGTCTTCACATGCCTGACCTTGTTCAGTGCTCTGACTCCCAATTCTCTTCAGACAAACAGATCTGTGTGCTATATCAGCCTCTCCTGTTATGACCCTGTAACCTCTGTCTGGCTCTTAACGTTAGATCCTTGCATTAATCATTTATCCACTTATGTCAATCTGTTTTCAATAAACAAACCTTTCAAATCTACACTGTGTAGGCTGAGAATGTGGGTCCTCTTGCCGAAGTTTGTCATGTCTTTAAAAGATAGATCTTACTTCGTTTGCTTAAAGGACGAACTTCACTCATCACATGCACCATCTTTTGCATATCTGGGACTTCTAATTTTAAAACCTTAAAAACTGCAATAGAGGATCTCAAATACATCATGACAGACAGAAAATAGACTCAGGCAAAAAAAACTCGTATTTTAAGCTTTAAAATTGTACATTATAATCAAGCTTTTATCCTAATTGGCTGGTTAATGACTTATATGTTGCAATAAAGACCCGTTACAATCTTTTGGCCATTAGTCCTCATTATACTGGCCCTTGACTCTTAGCACCCACTTTAACATGAGATTCATAATATATTGAAAGCATTCATTTATTCAGCTTTATATTCATGCATTTATTGTTCTGAGATGGAGCAGAACATTTTTCAAGATCAAGCACTAGTGTTGCTCTATTGTGCAACTTTTACCCCTCCGTAACAGTGAAGTCTGGAGGGTGAAAGGCTACAGTCCTTAACTGTCAGATTAAATGTTAGTGTCCAGGATCTTTACGACGCTTTCATTTGAATTCTTTTACCATGTGGTTACAAGTCTTTGTTTTATGTTTCAATAAGATTAAGTATATTATGCTTCACCATTGTTTTGTTCTCTACCTTCTTGTCTAAAATAACAATCTCTCAGGATCTAAAAAGATGTAAATGATGTTGGGCACCTAGCAATGTGGTGCTTTATAAAGCAGTGGCTTATGTTGCACAGTCCTGGTTCATTTCCCAGAATGCCAACAATAACAGTTTTTGCATTTGCTGAAATCAACCTGAGGGCACTTTTACTTAATGTCCTTAATTTGGTTTAATGATCTGTAAAGCCCAGTGGTCTCCTTTAATTTGGTTGTTTTGTTATATGCTTTTACTAACTAGGGCTGGGATTACCCTCTTAGTTTGTTTGAAAATGTAAAACTTTGACAAAAACAGTTAAAAACTTCAAGTAAAAGAAATGAATGTTCAAGTACAAGGTGTAGGCTTGTCTGGCTGATGTCAGGTGGTTTGTAACTAAACACCTCTTCCTATCTTATGCATCCAATGAATGCTGTTGAGCTAAATAAAGACATCACTATACAGTAATACCTCACTAGTTTTCAAATCACGAGATCAGACCGGTCCCACTACTTTGATTCTCAGTACAGCCTTTCTCTGTTCAAAGTTGGACTATGGTTGTTTAGGTTTACCTAACATTTTGCAGTTTGCATGGTCTTCAGCAGGAGCAGGTTTGAAGGTGTGATGTTTAACATGCAGTATAGAATAAACCCTATACACCAGTGCAAACTCTGTCTGTGTAGTTATATTGAAAGTGCATCAGGACAGTTGGTCATCAAGCTTTTTAATGTTGCGCATCAATCTTATGCACAGTCTACCTCCAGATATTAGCTATTTATAAAATATAATTTGTACATTTTTACCAATAACTATTCCTCTCTAAAGTCAAATGCTCTTACTAACATAAACTATTTTATAGTTTCTTTTTTATTTTGATTATATATATATATATATATATATATATATGTATATATTATATAATAATAATTGTTATTGTTTATTTCCATCCATTGATTTGAGTGTTTTACATGTTAATAATTACATGTTTATTCGATGTTCAATATTTTTGAAAGGTTTATAAATAAATGTGTCATCATTTATAATTATAATCATCATCAGTGTTACAAAAAATACACATTCTTTGATAAAAAAGGAGAAAAATTAACTTAAACCAATACATTATTATGACATTATTATATAAGTGTTAAAATGCAATTACCAAGTGATTCTTTTTGCATTTGGCCATTTATATTCTTATTTGTTAGAGTTGTCTTTATTCATCCATGAAGTTTGACGTTACTTCATCAAAATGGTCTGAATCTTTGTCATTTCGTTTTCACACAAATCTGAAAGCTACCATCAAAGAGCAGGATGCAACTCAGATATACAAATTTTAATTAGTTTGAGACAAACAAAAGACAATAGTCTTTTTTATGCCCAGATTATCATTTTTTAAAACTAAACCTTTGGTCTTTAGTGTATATTCAATATATACAATTTTTTTTATCTTAGAAAAAACATAATTTTATGAAATTAAAAGAAAACAACACATCTAGCCTTGCTATACAAATTTAAATAAAATGCAAATACGAAACTGTGAATTCATAATTTAAAGAGATCAAAGTCAGTTCTTATATTCCACCGCTACAGAACTAAACAAAACCTAAAGTTCATATTCAATTAGACTGCAGCTCATCAGTCTACAGCAAACAATGTTATTTTACATTCATATGAAACAAATCTGACGTCTTTAATTAAGGTCATGTGCTTTCTTCTTTATAATAAAGATAATTCAAATAATATAACAATATGGATGTTTTATATTAGAAAATTTTGATGGAAACAGTTTAACTGGATTTTTCATCCAGTGCCGGTTTGACTGTTTCTCTGTCAGTGTGCCAGTGTTTGCTGTGTGTCAGTGACATGGTGTCATTGTGTTTTGCTCAGCTGCTTAAAGCTCCTCTCAGGGGAGAAGTCCTACTTTCACCCGGCGCTCCTCTGAGTGGCTTCGGTCTGACTCAGCCTGTGTTGTTGGGAGCAGACTTCTCCCTTCTGTCTCTCCGTACCACTTTGATCAAAGCTGGGCAGGAATAGCGTTGTCAACCCGCAGCAAATCTGCTTAGACAAGAGAGCAACAAAGAGAAAGTTGCAAAGTAGGGAAACACTTCAAGCCTGCTTGAAAAGATGTAGTTTGTTAATGAAGTCAAGGTTAGAGGTTTTGCACAACAACAACAAAAAATGTGTGCGAATTCATTATACTTAGTTTTTATAGCTCATAAGACATCAGGGAATTCAAGGACAAGGTATTTGAATTTTGGATTTTTGAGGATGCTTACTTTTCTTTTTCTTTTTTAATAAGGACTCTTGATCCTATTAAACAAGACATCTTTTTTTCAGTAAAAACATGTCATGGTACTTCATGTCTGTTTGAGCTCTATATTCCTAACAGTTATGAATACAGACTTGACCTAGAAAATGTGAGTGGAAAAATAATAATAAAAAAACATCCATATTTTTTTGTAGAAGCCGTTAAGTAAACTTTTTTGATGAATAATTTATTTTGTTCACCTTGGTTTCTATTTAGATGGGATATTCAAAAGTTTATGGGGCGTTCTTTAAGCCAGCTGCTTGGGAGTGTGCAGCTACTGGTAGAGGTACATGTCCTTCATATTGCACTCTTTCAATCTTGTAGGCATCTCAATAAAATATTTTTACATTTTAAGAAACGTCATCATTAATATTTTGGCATCCTATTTTTGATACCTTGGAGAGATTTATATTTAAAAAGGTTTTGATGTAATTTGTGAGCTACAGTTTTAGGCTGATGTGACACACACACATAATTCCTTTTAAAAGACGCTAAATTAAATAGTTAAAGCCTTAATTTTGCTTGTTTTTTTAAAAATCTGTTTTGTTTGATGGATCTTTGGGATATACTGTATTTTTTATCATCACTTGATTTTACAATGGAGTTATTCAAGTGAACTGTTTTGAATGACACAGGTTTTGTAATTGATAAAACAATTTTGTTTTCACTAATAAACAAATCAACAGTTACATGCTTTAATGCAACATCTAAAAGATTTTCTTTGCAAATACAGAACTTCTTTTCCATTTACTTTGTTGTAAAAAATCAAAGTGATTCGGCTTTATTGGATGAAAGTGGGCTAATAAATGATTAATGTCCAGATTTTCTCTACAAAACCGTCAAAATCCTAAATGCTTTTGGCTTTCCTTTTGCAATAAATGTTGGTACATTAAAGGGTTTTGTATGAATATTACTTCTTCTTACTTTTATTATTATGAATAAAAAGATTTTTAGTCATTTACCTTACAAATATGTCTCAGCAGTAATAATTGAAAATGATGTATCATTTATGTCCTTATAGGTAAAAAGTTACATTCACCTTGGAGAACGAGTGCTAATAGTTAAAAACATGACAAGTTATGAAATTTCAACCTTTCTTTTTGTGTAGCAGACCCATTTCTTCTTACACAAGAAAGAAACCTCTTATTGGTGGAATCTTTTCATTTCAAAATGCAGTAAGGTCTGTTTAAATCAAGAGTGATGGATGAGAACAAAATGACTCATTTGTCTTCTCAGTGACAACAAAAGAAAACCTGCATCAGCAACATCAGAGAAGCCCCTGCAACCTGTACAATGCGACACCTTGTCTTGTTAATGTCAGAGCTGCCAGTTGCCTGTAAAATCATTTAATCTTTCTTCTGTATTCATTTGGCATCTCTTGTTGCTTTTTATCATCCTTCCTGAAATTTTTGGAAAACCTTTAATTATATCTGAAAGGGAATCATCCCCCTCTACAGAGAATTACATATAAGAATAGAAAGCAGAAGAACGGCTGGATAGCGCAATTGGAATGTCACCAGATTTCCAATCCAAAGCTCATGGGTTCAAATCCAGCCCAGGGCAAAAATACACCACAGCATCCAGTGTGGGTCCTTAGGCAAGACCCTTTGCGTTACTGCCTACCTGGCGCCTGCAAAAATGGCTGCCCCAGTGTGGTTTACACCAAAAACAATTTCCTACGGGATCAATAAAGTATACATTATTATTATTATTATTATTAACTAGTCATAGCTGCTTGGATAAAACCATGTCTTCTAAATGGATATAAGCTCTCAGCATATAACCAAATTAGTTTATGATGAAGGATATAATTTTATTTATTGGCTATCAACTCTCATTTCAGTCTAAGAGCAGAGAAGTATTGTGCATGAAATATGACAAATGAGACAAGCAAATGAATTATCAAAGGATAAGCTCACAACACTATGTTGGAAAACATTGCAATGTGGTCACTTTAAGGAAAGTTTAGATTTTTTTTAGGTTTGTTACTCTTGAACAATTTTAAATTTAGACTTATTTTATTTATTTTTTTAGATTAAAGTGACCAGAAGGTTTCAAGTTATTTTGGAGGCTGTCTACTGTTTTGGCCGCCCTAGTTATTTACGTCTTGGCTGGGTGTGTTCGAGAGCCAACAGCAAGTTCAGAGAAGCTTTAACTTGTCTAAATTAGACATTAAATTAGATTTACCCTTAGATTTGTTTTTATTTGTTTTCCTAACTCACAGAGCTCACAGTGCTGAATAGTTTTGGGGTTTGTTTGTTTTTGATTTTCAAAAACAAAGCAAACTACGTTTGAATGGTAATCCTCTTTTTAAACTTTAATGCGAGGGAAATAAAAGGCTAAAACAATTTATCACCTCCTGACACTGTGCAGTATATTGGCATTTTGCTCCCAGAACATTTTGACCAAAGATCTATTACCCTTGAAACTAAGCATTTTATTCTTCCAGTGGCCACAGAGGCAATTAGACATGTTCATCTTTTGCACATAATGATTAGAAATGTAAGGTTTAAAATGTTTTGGCAGATTGGTTTCAAAGGCTGGCTAATCAACCAAGCTATATAGACTTATACACTATAAAATAACAAGCAGATGAATTTACTGTTACATCTTTTCTTATTTTTCTGAAGCAGCATAAAATGCAGACCTATTATGGCCTTGTTAAGCAGACTTATTATGATTACACTACTTCTACCCTAATGCCTATAAGGCTCTCTAAGCATTAATGAATGAAATTTGTGCCCATTTGTTCTGGTGGTTATTAAAATATAAATGCAAAACTAGTCATTCTCACAGCATTAACTCAAGTTTAAGAGTAGGTTGATGAATGATGTAATCTTCTCTTCCTTCTGCTGCGACACCTTCGTGTCATTAGCACAAGGAACGTTCGTGTCTCAAGATATTTGGAAACCCAGGGTTACAAGATAAAAATAATTTATAGGTACTGAATTTTTTTGTTGTTTTTGATTTGGGCCAAACAAGAATAATTTTAGATTTATATTTAGTCTATCCATTATTTGACCAGCTAACCCTTGTGGGGTCGCAGGGCTCTGCTAGCGCCTATCTCCAGCTTACAATAAGCGAGAGGCAGGCGTATGCCCTGGAGACGTCGCATACGTCCAGCAATTGCAACATTAGTATATAGTCTGATTTCTCACTGATTATCCTGCATGTAAAAGCTCCTTGTTTGAGCAAATGTCTCACAGAAGATCTCAGAGAAATTTTCAACCTGTTCTGCAGAGTGATGTTTATGGATTTGGTTTAAATTATAAACGGCGAACCATTTTAAGTGTCTCTGCATGGCCTACATTGGGATGTATGTACTGAGGGAGAAAAGTTTACTGCAGAAGAGAAGATCCCAGTATGTGCCTTCTTCTTCTTCTTCTTCTTCTTTAAGATCCATTTTCTTGTATGTCCGGAAGTTGTTCTTGTGCATTTGTTAGATTACAAGCAGTTAAGCGCATGTGTAGCAAGTTTTTACCCCTATGCTGGACAAGATGTGTTGGTTCAAGCATCATAGAGAAAAACAGTTATTGCATAAAAGGACTTTTTAGGATTTAACTAAAGTATCTTTACATAGGAGCTGATCTGATTTCATCTATTTTACATGAATGCGACAGAAAGACTGTATTTTTTTTAAATAGCAGTGATAAGTGGCATTGCTTGGAACCAATGAATATATCTGGGAAATGAGTCATGAGGGTCCAGGCTATAAACGGCCAAATTACATAATTACCCTTAATTAATTATCAACAGCATCCAAGCATATGAACAGAATGGCCGAGGTAAGCCGTCCAAACTTGCTTCGGTCAAGTGCTCTTGTTGTGGGTTAGTTGACAGAAATTATCATCTTTGATGAACTCCACACAGAATAAAACAAGATGTTTGACATTAAGAAGAAAAAAAAACATCAGAATCTTGAAGCAATATTAATCATGTGGTTTTGAATCAAATTCAGGTTCGTGCATTTTCATTTTCAACAGGTCTTTGGACGTGTCCCCCACTTAGCAGAAGAAGCAGATTACTGCATGCTAACCACCGACTCTCCGTCAGGCCTGACTCCACTAACTTACTGTAACAGCAAATCAAATCAAACATGATGTTTCACCGATTTAAGGGGAACACAGCAAATTAGAGGTTTGATCAAACGAGTAATGCTGTGAAGAGCAATTATAGGTTTAGGCTGAAGCAAAAAAACGTTTGGTTCAATGAGGAAAAAGTAGCTGCAAGCAGGATGCACATATTCACCCAGAGAATTTGTTTTAAAAATACTTAATAGTGGAGTAGACAAACTATATGCAGTTGATTTAGTCCTCAACAACGCTTCTGGTTCAATTCAATTCCCAATTGGTTTATTTCATTTGATTTATTACTTCCCAAAGCATGTAAAAGTTCTGCACCTCCTTTAATCTTCCACATGCTGATAGAATTGGCTGAGGTAGTCTGGGTTTTTGTTTGTTGGTTTGTCTGTTTGTTTTTCTATCTCCGTGCTGATACAAAAGACATATCTGGGTTGCGCACACACAAACTCTGACCATTTTAAAATCGGTCACGATACTGGTCTATCCCCAGAGTGTCAGTGTGGAGAAAATTGTGACTTTAATTTCTTAAGGTTATCATGATACTGCACACAGAAAGCATAAAACTGGTATGATTGTGCTAGAGAAAGTGTGACGGAGCTCCCTGAATCATATCTTCAAAGCATTTTTTAATCGAGCAAGTAAACTGAAAACTTGGATGAAGGAACTCAACTAATCAAACCTCATAATTTATTTGGAATGTGGGAAATCAGACTGACAGTCAAAAAGATGAGCTCAGCTTACTAAATATAAGTAAGTTTGGGGAACAAATGGAAAATCCTGGAAAAAAAACTAAAATAAATCTGGATCAGAAGGAAACCCTCTCCCACGAAAAGCTGTCAGCTGACCTGCATAAAGTGAATCCTTTGAAATTATTTTACAAATACATAATTGTCAATAGAAATAATATACAGAAAAATAACCCAATTTAGTTATAATCATGTTTTAACCCAGACAGCAGATTAGACCCATTTACTTGTGCTGTTTATTTTTTCAGGCTGCATCTTTGGAACAGTTCGAACATTTCTTTTTCTGTTTTCAAGTTCTTGTTGTGTTCTACAATCGGTTGATAAATTATCCTGACAAAAAAATCAATAATTACTATTTTCTTGTTTAGCAATGTTAATAAATTTATTAGGCTGTTCTTGTCAAGTTGAGATGTACATGTATATTGATTTTATGTCTAGTTTCAGGTGCAGCTTTTTTCATAGCCTATGCATTTATTGTTTCTCCTGCTTTTGTATTTACCAGGCTTGGCTGACTGAGATCCATGAATATACCCAGCAGGATGTGGTGATCATGCTGCTGGGAAACAAGGCAAGTGGTTGGAGAAATAAAAGAAAATTAACTAAAAAACCTAAATAATGTAAATAAACAGGAAAATGTTCAGAATGGAAACAGAAGAAAACAAAAGCCCTAACTACCCAGATTGACGACACTGGTGGCCATTTGCCTCTTATTTGGACATAGAGTGTAAATAATTTAAGCACAAAGTAATTTTATTTTAGGACATTCGCTTCTTTATTTGAATTTACTATATTTAAGACCATCTTGTCAGTAAACCACTCCCTTTTTTTTCAATTTACTTAAATGGTTTTATATAAAGACGGCATTCGAAAGGCAATAATTTGACAGATAAAGAATAATACTTACAAAGGTTTGTCCTAACAAGGGTGTCTACATTAGACAGGAAGATAGCTAAAGTGTAAAGTTTGTCTTAATGGGCAAAAATGGAAATACTTTTTAAAAATAAAGCATGTTTTTTTTTTATGTTCTTGGTTGTTTTACCTATAAATAGGAAGTGTTTCTGTGTAACACTTGATTCTTGTAACAAAATATCTGAAGAAACTATTAAAAATCCGTTTTATTTAGACAGAGGTGCTTCTTTTAAGATGGGTCAGTGTCAAAAAGACCAGTTTCACATACAGAAATAACCATAAGAACACTGACCTAATAAGAAAATACCTCCACGATTTAAGACGTTTAAAGAACTTTTGAAAACTCAGATTGCAACTTTACAAGAGAAACTACAATTCTTGCACCCTCTAAACAAATCCGAGAAAAATATCACGCTGTCAGTTTATAAATGTAAACTTTTTTAACTTTAGGCCGATGCTACTCATAACCGGGTGGTGAAGAGAGAAGATGGTGAGAAGCTTGCTAAGGTAAACCCCTGCAAGATGTGTAAGGTTTTGTTTATACGTGTTGGATTATAAATATAAAAATGTAATTCAAATATTTCAACATATTGTAAAAAAAAAAGACAAATGTTAAACTCTTTGACGGCAGGAGTTTGGGGTGCCCTTTATGGAGACCAGTGCCAGATCAGGTCTGAATGTCGAGCTGGCTTTCACTGCTGTGGCCAAGTGAGTATAATTATTTTTGTGGGTGTTGGAGAAAGGTTTGTTGTAACTATTCTAGAAAGATGATAGTATTTTTTGGGTAATTTTCTTAACTCTAATATAAATCTGTTAACAATGATTGATATGAAATGATATTAGAGCTGCTGTTTTCCAGATAAGACAGGAAATAACTGTAGATGGTTTTTTGTTCTACTTTAGGGAGCTGAAGCACAGATCCATGAAGGATCCCAGTGAAAAGTTTAAGCTGGATGAGTACGTGAACAAGGAGATGAAGGGTGCCGGCTGCTGCAGGACCTAAAAGTCTGGATTTTCCGTTCATGTGCTGATTTGTCATCCGTTCATTGTTACAAAATCATTTCTGAACTCATGAATGACAATGAATTGGCTTTAGAGATGTAAAACCTTGCTGAACTCGTGTGTCTCTTGTTTGAATCTTTTATTACGCTTCTCCAGCTTGTTTCTTTAGCCATGAAAGGAGACCAAGGTTCAGATCGAAAATACAAAAGACAGAGCAGCTCAGATGAACAATTTGACCTCTGAAAGCAGCTGTACAGTTTCTTGACCATGAAACATTATGTGAAGTTATCTCATTTGAATTTACCTTTCTTTTTAAAGGATTCATTTTCTTCATAAGGCAGATTATTTTCCATGTCCTTATTGTTTGTGTCTATAATGGCAGTTTTAGTTAAAACTTTGATTAATCTATATTAAATGTAGTTGTGCCTGTGATGTTTGCTCTGTACACCTTTAAGTGTTCATAAAAGTCGTTTGGCAGACTCCAAGGAGTCAGGTTGACTTACCAGCATTAAATAGGGGGAAAAACATCCTTTCATCACAAAACAAAAGAAAGCTGCTGTTGCAATTTTTGGTACAAGGTTACTGATGAAAAGAGTGCTTACTTGTACAAATATCTGTCTTGCATTGGTAACTGCTATTGAATTCATTATTTAATGTCCCTGCTTTCTTTATTCAAGACCTAATTGAGGTAGACCTGTTCCCTAATAGTAGGATAATCTTGGACTCAAATTTAAGCTAAGATCTTCCTGTGTGGAGTGCATGTTGTCTCTTTGCATGCGTAGGTTCTGTGCAGGTACTACAGTATATTCCCACAGTCCAGCAATATGCAGCCCAGGTTGGTTGGAGCTTTGAAAATGGTTGTTTCCTGGACTTGGTAGAAGTGTTGGATCTGTGATAGGATGGCATTTTATCAATGGTGATTGGAAAATCTCATGTTTAAACACAATATATGTAAACTATAGACACGAAACTACTTCAATTGTATTGTAAATACTTGTTTGTTCCACATTTAAATTATTATTGTAAGGTCTAATAGCTCTTTAAAGGCATATACAGTGGGGTTATTTTATATGTTGTTTTAGAAGTAGGGATGTCCCTGAAGAAACTCAACACCTGTTGTTGGTCTACTTTCTTACTTTGTCTTATTGTGACAAAGTGAAGCTGAAACACAAATTTTACAATGTTCCCAAAGCACCGAGTTCATATAGCAGCCAAACTCATTTTTTTATTTATCTATTTATTTATTTTTGCTATGATTTTTGGAACTCCCGCTAAATTATAAACATGTCAAGTCAAAACAGAGCGAACTTTAGAAACAACAGTTCTTCATCACAATTTAATCAGATAGGACAAGACGCAATTTGACTGACGATTCAAGCATTTAGGGGTCAAATTAAGCACGTCTTAGATATGTTGGTAGCTTTTTCAACAACAGTAACCTTGTGTTGACGCTGCATATTAATGTTGTTCTGCAAGGAGTCAAGATGAAACCGTGGAGCTGCTGCGCTGAAGAGAAACAGATATGTGCGATTGCATCCAGAACCTCATTAATAATACTGACAAAACAAAGGGTTTATACATTTTACTGCATTTTAAGGCTTACATGTTATATTCTTGCAATTAATGAGAATTGGACACTATTTCTGCAAATACATAGTCTAAAATAACTCACATCATTATTGGAGACAGAAAAATAAAAAAATAAAAATTAGGATTAAGGACATCCCTAATTAGAAGTAAAAATTAAATGTCTTCTTCCTTGTAATATCTGTTGTCAATGAAAACTTTGTAGCCTGCTTCGATTATCTGCTTTTTTTTTCCATGCTATAATATGAACATATATAATTGTGATATTCAACGCCGAACATTTCGACTTGAACGTTTGTATTTGTTAAAATAAAATGTATTCTTTGGGAAACACGAAAAGGCTTTTTTGTTTGTTTTTTGCACCATAACCACACATTAAAAAAACAACAAAGTAGATATTAAAGTGCAATAAAACATTTTATTGGCAACAATACTCGTCTCATGATGGTCCATGCTTATTATTTCAGATGGAGCCCTGCAGGCACCAATTAGATGAAATTAATGAGCCACTGGAGATATTAGGGAAAACTTAACAATGAGGGTTTACATTTTTAACATGTCCTTCTATGCTGGAGGAACATTTAATAACATGTCACCCTGTTAAACATAATTAAACAACACATTTAACATGAAGATGCGTAATGCCGAAATTGAAACAAAAATGTCAATCAGTGCATGTAATACAATATTAAAGGGATT
The DNA here is from genome assembly GCA_032876305.1 of Orestias chungarensis. Taxonomy (NCBI): domain Eukaryota; kingdom Metazoa; phylum Chordata; class Actinopteri; order Cyprinodontiformes; family Cyprinodontidae; genus Orestias; species Orestias chungarensis. The sequence goes on along the minus strand of JAVLVB010000791.1, from coordinate 1,108,350 downwards.
GCATTGCAACATATACAGTTAATAAAATAAATTATTAAATACAACTGCACTCATAAATGTACAATAATGCAAAATAGCAACCACATGCGAGACTCCACCTTGTTAGTCTTAGTTCATTTTATAGTTTCACTGCACTGATTAGAGAATGTTACTGAGAAAAATTAGACGCTGATGTCTCCTCACATCCGAGCACCAACACTTTTGTCCCGTTTGAAATACGCAAGTGACATCACACAACAAAAGAGCCTGTCGTGGGAGGAGCATGCATGTCGTAGCATCCAGGAGTTTTGGAGTGACAAGCCTCTTCAGGGAAAGAGAAAAGGATGGCGAGGCGGATAATGAAGAAGAGGAGCTGTTAAATGTCTTTTGTTTGTTGTTTCGGATCAAACATCAGTCTTTGTAGAAGCCTCCACCATGTGATGCACTTCAAGCGGAGGGACAGTCATGGTTTGCGCTTAAAATAAGCCTCCACTGCAGAAACAAAACGGAGATAACAGACTCATTCTGTGAGACAAAATATATAGATTTGAGTTGATTTATCTGCTCACCAGCATACTCCTGCGGAAGCATCGGTTTATTGATCACAGTCTGAAAAGCTGCTATCCAGTTCTTCTGATCCTCTTCGGTCTCACAAGCGAAAAGAAACTTTCTGTCTGGAGTCATTATAGTTATTCCAAAGGGCATGTGGGTCCCCGGAACGTTGCCAGGGAGACCAGGAACGACAGTGTAGCTGTTTTCCTTGCTGCCGATGAAAACCTCACCTCGAGCATAAGCGTCCTATGTAGGAAGAAATAACCCCAAACAGGTGAGCATGTAGAACATAATGACCTGAAGACTATACATGGCTGAGACGACTAAAAGCAAAAGTATTTGAGTTTAGTTTATTCTGTAAACAAGAGGCACAGTAGCATCTACTGGTGAGCCATGTCCACTACAGCATTGTTGTTGAGGTTTTTCAGTATATACCAGCGGGTCCTTGAAGTACATGAGCCTCCTGTCATCCATGGTGAACCACCTCTTCTTGAAGCCTTCAGTGTGCTGTAAAAAAGGAAACATAATCTTTGATACGTGCAATTTAACCTCAATAATGCCATTAACAATATTTCATGGGGTCTTTCAACTGTAACTAAGCAGATTACCTTTGGCCCGGTCTTCTCCATGTAACCCTCCTTTATGAAGTTCCTGGTTAGTTTTGGCAACAACTGCGTAATGGAAAAATACTTTTTTTAACATCACAAACAAAAAACGTAAAAGAATTTTTTATGAAACATTTTGGTAACAGTGAAAAAAAAAATGGAGGGTTTTTAACACGTTACTAAGAAGATTTACAAAAATTGATGTTACCATTACCACAGTGTGAAGGATTCACATTGACTAACAAGTAAAAGGAGAGTGTAAGCAGAAGTTCTCATGGTAACAAACACTTTTGTCTCACAGAAACTTCTCTTGGTGATTATGGTTGGCTTTTATAGTTGGTAATACTGTTATATGGGTTAATTATGGAAGTCAAGCATGCATGTAGAATACAAAAGAAAGCGTAAAATGTCTTGTTTTACTTGCAAAGCTATTAAAATTCAAACCTATCTTTGTGCATGTTGTGCAAGTTAAAATGAATAGCAGGTGGAATCCTTTTTAAGTGACGAGACATTAAAGAATAGGTTATTCAGACTAGGATCTTAACTAATATTTGTCTGGTGAATTTAAAGAAAACTATCATTTTAAATGAAACACAAAAGGAGGAGTAGGAGTTTGCGAATAAGTCATATTGGTGCAATTCAGTTTAAGTCTAAACTGTCCATGTTTAAACAAAACAAATATGCATTTGACAACAGATGCAGGCATGTACATTGTATTTGGTTTTTTCTTTTCTTTTCTTTCTGAGCTCCAAACATTTAGAATTATTGCATTTTTCAAACATAAGTTGTTGTTGTTTTTTTCTTATTTACAAACTAAACTACATACGATATGAATACTTTTATAGAATTGTGAGAAGATAAATAGTTATTTTTGCAAACATTTTGATTTTAAGTTTCTGAATTATGCCTGAAAAAAAATATATAAAGAAACAAAACAGTGACCTCTACAGGAGAAAATATTTTCAGTTGTAGCGGTTGCTTTCACATATATGTTAATAATTTTACTCTTACTGCAGAGATTTAGAAAGCTTTGAATCAAATATTGCGGCTACGGTTAGTCTGAAATCCTTTTTCCTGTTGAAAACCCAAAATATCTGTATTTTAATGTGTATGCGGCAGGCTTGCTAACTCATACTCACTTCAGAGTTTCGAGCACCAGGAAATGCCACCTGCAGGAAATGATATCTTGCAGCTCTGATTGCATTGAACCAATCCACCATTTCCTTCAGGAAAAAACATTGACAGAGATGTCTGAGTGGAAGGATTTGTTTCACTGTGAAGTTTTTGCACCAGAAAGACACAAGGCCCCATTTCTCAAACACAAACTCTACTTCATAATTTTTCATATGCAACAAAGATGCTGACCTTGCCATCCTCATGGTAAACAAAGATATTCCTGGTGCTGTTATCCTTTAAGTAGGTGATTTGCAGCCCGTTAGAAATGCCGGTTTTAGCTGGCTGAAACATGGCGTTCATATTGCTGAGCTTCATGATCGCTTTGGGCTCTCGGGCCTGCGGGATGAAATCAGGACCATAATAGAGCATCAAGTCTGTAAGTCCTCAAACTATCAATATCAAGGTAAAGAAAATACAATGTGAAATATTTGAACTATAACTGAACAACATGAATAGTTCAATTTGCTTGCTAAAAGCTCCTTAAATTCACTGTTTAGCATTTTGAGGTGACACATACTTACATCATGTTTGTTGAAGTATTTCAGGACACCCTCGCGTTCGGTCAGAATAAACTTTCGGCTGAGGTACTGACCGTTGTCTCTTCCTCGCTTCCATAAGGATCCTTCTCTGTAGCCTACAACAACCAGAGTAAAAAAAGATCTTAACATAAATAAGGAATCTAAATAGAAATACAAAATACATATAGAAAAATGAAATATCAACACAGGGCATTTGTTAATTGAAATTGACATAATTAACATTGTTAATTATTTCGTAGATATTAAAGCTTTTTAAGATAAGTTTAAACCTCGATAGCCTGATATTTAGGCCTAACTTCACAGGTAAATCTAACCATTAAAACATATCCAATAACAAACATTTTAAATGCAACTTACAACTAAAAAAGTATCCGAAAAATGTCTTATAAATTACCATAAATGCTACCCAGCAAGCTTATGAACAACTGGTTGACAAAGTGTCAAATATGCAAATGTTTTCATTCAAATTTTTAGGTTATATGTTAATTATCATATAGCTAGTCTTAGCTGATTGTGAAAAATATATAGTCTTTTAACTAATGCTAATACAAAAAGATTTAGTAGCTGTTAAGATTTAATCATATGTTACCAGAATATAACCCTGTCAAAAACTCTTATGGGGGGGGCTTAAGCCAAGGCAAAAGTAGATTTATCTCAGTTTTTATTCAGTGTATTACACAAGATACACTTAATATGACAGTATTACTAGATTAAAAATCAGATTTTATTACACATTTTTTCTTTGTTTTTTATTCACTCTAAATGTTTCACTATTTGACCTGCTTATTAGAGCTGGTCAAGGACACAAAAAAAAAATTTGGCTGGTATATCCTTAGAGGTATCTGACAGCTTTATGAATATAAAGGAGAAGAGGGACCTTTATACTCGGTTATTTTAAACTTGTGTTACTCTAAAGGTGATCAGTTTTGGCTGTTGAAAAAGACCTATAAAAACAATCAACCATTAAACCAAGCACCATTAAAATCTCAGCCTACAACTACCATTAACACCTCCCCATTCGATCAGTTTCATATACATATCGTATAACACTATACATTCAAATGATAACAAATGATAACCGCTATTATTAACAAGTGAAATTGAAAGCAACACAGTTTGCTTTTTGCTTTCCTGCACCAGGCTGTGAGGATCTTTCTCCGATGAGGTACATGAGTGGGGAAATAAATAAAAAAAATATGTGAAAAAGATGACTTTCTGAATGTGTGTGCCTGTTGCACATCAACCCTTTTAGGGTGTGTGGTCTTGCAAACCTACATCGGCGCTGGGCGGAAGTGCATTTGCTGTTAAGAGATATAAATAATTCAGCTTCAAATGAAGGCTTCAAGCTCAGTTCAGAACATCACTAAAGCACTGGGACATTTTGTTTTTTTACTATTAGTTTTCAGGAGCGCTGGATGATGGTCATTCATGAACTTTTTTCACCTTTAAAATGATTTTACATCCACTTTCATTGTTATTTTTTATACATCTCCTTAGCTTGACCATAAGTCTAAATCTAACCAATACCAGTGGATAACTAACAATACCCTAGATCTAACCTGAGCTCAAACAACACTTTAGTATACTTTAAACAGTACTTCTTTATATGAGGCTTTGCTTTGGGCCCCAATAAGAAGCAGTAGGTCCTCACAAACGTCGTATTTGCTGAAAACTGTGACCTAACAAGGGGACAAAAAAGCTAAAACACACACATACATTAATATCTGGGCCTTTTCCTAATAATAACCGAAAGGCCCATATTCTGCCACTGTCACAGAAAACACACTGCATTGTCACACGTTCACACAACACAGACAAGCAGAATCAAGCAGTGATAAAATAATATCACTTTCATTGCATAATGCATAATTCTTCCTGTATAAATGGTATAAAATAATATATACAGAATTTATTTTTTACTTATCATGCGTATAAAAACAGCATAATTGCATGTTTTTATTGTTTATTTTTGTTTGACTTCAACATTTGAAGTACCCTAACTCTATAAAATTTCCCTTGTGGCTGCACAGCTCTACAGCAAAGTGGTGGGATTTGAAATGAGGAGTGATAAATGAGTATAATGAAGCCATCAACCCACGATTTTACAGCCGTCTGTTTTATACCACCGTGGAATTTTCTGTAGAAAGTGTACCATATGAGAAACAACTGAACTAAACCACTTCCCCAGTTATACGCTATACAAGAGAAGCATTTCCCTATAACACTGAGGTCATTTTGCTACTTATAGATGGAAAGAAGCAGAATGCAATAAACACAAGCACGAGAGCAGTTTCTAGCACATGCACCGGAAAGTATGCAAGACATTTGATCTTTGCTGTGTAACTTTGTCTAAGAGCTCTCACTTTGCTTTAGTTTCTTTCATTGTTCAGTTAAAAATTAACCGTGTTTTATCGAGTTGAAGCAGTAAATTGCTCATTGAGCAATGACGTTATCAGTGATTCATGAGTCAGGCTGCTATTATTGCACTAGAGAAGGCTTGGTCTCTTCACTCATAATTACATCAACAAAGAAAAGGTTGAGAAGTTCAAGACTGGCAAAAAACGACACTAAAAATAATTACTGTAAAGCTGAAGCTGCAGGTTTAGTCATTTTCTAACATTTTATACCAAACGGGTCGAATGGTTTAAAGTCTTTTAAACATATAAATGCTTTTGTATTTTTGTTTCTGCTGTCGTCTAATTTTTGTAGTATCGTCAGTTTGTGCCTGTAAATGTACTGGGCTTAAACTCTGCAAACAATGCTCCCCAGAATGCACACAAAGAGGGCATTCTTCCTCAGTAGCAGAGGCGCACGGCCACATGCTCCCAAACCTCTGCACAAGAAGCCACTGACAGCCAGAGACCCTGCTCAGCAGTTATGAGATAGCAGCTTCAACCCTCTACCAAAAACTGAAATCAAATTTTAAGTTCCCAAGTACGGACATTTGTGTTTCCCATGTTAATCTATAGTTTGTACTATACCTTGAAGGATAAATGCAGCCTACGCTGATAACTGAGGTTTTCGTCCCTAAATACCATGGGCACCTTTAAGTTGGAACGTTTTAGGTGTTAATTTTATTTAGCAGAGATGAGAGGCATGTGTTGATACTGCCAGGGTAAAAAAACAAATTGCCAAGAGGCTTTCTTTAGGGGAGTTTCAACTGAGTGTATTTGGCAAGTTTCCTGTTTCCCGCTCAGATGCAACCAAGGAAAACGGTCAGTGACAGCTGATAAAACCACAACTGGTAAGTATTTCTAAGCAACATTAGACAAGCTTCACAGCTTCTTATTCCCCACCAAGACTGTAAAAATTTATTTTTATACTTCAGCTGAGAATAGGGCAGTCAGGTGCAATAATAAACTAACAGCAACCAGAGCGCCCATAAATGGAAACTAGGAAGTTTGAGAAGGAGTGAAGTGACCAGTTTGTTTTTTAAACATTTCATTTTATTTTAACAAAAGTTTTCAAACTTTCTGTACATTTTCCATGTGAAATAAAAGTGCCAACTTGATTAATTTACTGAAAAAAATATATATTTTGTTTATTATCATTTTAATTTCAAATCAACTTTTATAGTAAAGAAAAAGTATAGTTATATTATTCTATATTTTCATAGAGTGACATAGTTTAATATTATTGAGTTAATTAGCTGCTTAACAAACAGGATCTTTACAGCACCTTAATTTCACTGCTCGGTATGAAAAGTTTTAGCAATTTAAAACAAATGTTTTAAAACCATGGAAACCCTTGATAGCAGTAGCTGCTTCATATCTATTCCATACTAAAGATTTTAATCATCTGACATCTGGTTTTGTATCCGCCACTCAAAAAATAAGGCTTTAAAATCTTACAGGCATATCCAGTAAAAGTATCTTAACTGATGATTAGAAACATAAATGTAAGAATCATTTAGGAAAGCAGTGTCACAAGAAGGTTTTCTTACATCTCCTCCAATCAATAATGCTGCCAAACATTTACCAACTATACAGATAATTCAATCACATCTGAACGGGTTTCCACAATGCAATATAAAAACCAATTATGTTTCCACATATGCAACAAGTATCTTGTGTTTCTGTGTACCTTACCTGCTGAGTAGGGCTCCTGCCTGTCCACGCAAATAAACTCCTTCCTCTCATACTTGGCTCGTATCCACTGGTCCCGCAGGAGCCTGTGGAACACGGTAGATGGTGTTCACTTCATGCTTCAGCTGATAGGGTTTGAACATTTGATGAATAGGCAATTAGGCTACGCTTCTGGGCCTTCTCTTTAATTAAAAAAAGGGTATAGTTATAATAACTACTTTGAAAAAAGACTGCTCCTTTTGTAAAACCCACAAACCTTCCAATTAATATTCAAATTCAAAAATACTTTATTAATCCGAAAGAGAAATCAAATGTTGTAGATGCTGGGCAGGGATGATCTCCAGTAGCAGTCTGTATTACTGCAGATATGTTAATGCACCTGCAGACATTCTGTTGTGTAGAACAGGCTGATAAGGAGGATGCATGTGATTTTCCGTAATGTTGTTCTTTGCATACAAATCTCCAGAGGGGCCTCTGTTAGAAGGCGATCTTATATTGATGATCATTGGAAGAGAAGATTTAAACTTTCGCCTTTTCTCTTCCGCCTTTTATTGCTTCTGCTCTGGCTCCACGGCGCCTCCTTTTAAACTCTTTTGGGATTTTTGTTTACATTTGAGATTATGTTGAAATTTTGTGGCATTAATAAGCTGCTCCAGGTTTTAAACCAACCCGTTGCCAAACTTGCAGCAAATGTCCAAAAGTAAGAAAATAGCAGTAAACTTTTTACCAGCGGCGCAGCTTTCAAAACCGGAGTATATATGTCCAAGTTTCTTTCAGAAACAGAGGAGCCAAAGTTTTTTTTAAAGCTTAAAAGATACTCTAACATGCTGTCACCTAAAGCTGCACAATTAAGGAAAAAACAACACATCTATAGTTATAAACGCTGCATGGTATGAGCGGTAATACTTGTGTTTCAAGTGACCTCTTTTGGTTTATGTCTGTGCCACAATTTAAAATAAAAAAAGCTAAAATAAAAAGTGAATGACAATAAATGCATGTTTTCCAACTTCTCTTGTCCACTAAGGGGGTTTATTTTAAATAACCTTTCACTTTACATACATATTGTTTTATAAAACAACCTAATATTCATATCATTGTTATATAGGTCGTCTTGGCAAATCATAAACCACAGACGGCATATTTTGGTTCAGCAGAACTCCATTTACCCTGGTATCGATTTCGCCTTCCTGTCTGCCACAAGTTTATCACTGAACAATACAGAACCTGATGGTCACCTACAAAATGTAATAACATTTTGTACTCCACATTTTTATTTGTTATTCAGGGAACAGTAATATACAGTAAAAAAGGAAACAAATTGTGTTTCAGATTATCAATTAAATTAGAAAGTCAATAATCTGAGTAAATCCAGACACATTTTTAAATAAGATTTCCAGTATTAAGGGAAAATAGCTATCCCCATTTAATAGGGATTAAACTAACTTTATTTTGTATTTACTCGTGTTATTAAAATTTGTTTGATGATCTGAAAAAAACAAAGAAAAAAGTTGATACACTATAACCTTTAGACGGATCTATTCTCTTAAGGTTAATTGCTTTGTGTAATGTTCTGGCAGTGCCCTACAACCCAAAGCTATTCCAAACAGGGATTAAAACAGAAAAAAATAAGGACAACTTTCGCAATTTAATGCTACTGTGATATAAAAAAACAAACATTATTAGGACAAAAACACCTAACACAGTTAAGAGTTAAAGAGTTGTAGAAGGGGATCGACTTACATGCAATCTCTGAATGTTGGTCGATAGTAGAAGGCAGGTACTATCTTTTCATATTTGGCCTTTGCAGCATTGTTCCCCACCGAATCTATAAACTATAAAGAGTTCAATGAAGGGGTTATTTTCCACACGACAAACATTTCAGCAACAGAAACTTAGTTGGTTGATCGTGTTATTTAATTGTATTTAATTTATTGAGCAACGTGTAGTGCAATACTGAATGGGGCCACTATCATTAGATAGACCAGTGGTCCCGAACCGCTGGTCCTCTGGAATCACTGTCCTGCATGTTTTAGATGTGTCCCCACTCCAGCACAACTGACTTAGATGATTGCATCACCTTGACATTTATCTAATTTCTGCAAAAAACCTGTTAATCACCCATTTATGTATACCAAGTGTGCAGCAGCAAGGAAACGATTTAAACATCCAGGACAGTGAGACTTGAGGAACAGGGCTGGGACCAATAAGATACATGGGTTTAGCTTCATTTAGCTTCTTTTCAATGTAGTAAAAGGGAATTAGTTTAAAATAAAAATACAACTGAACAGTAGACCAAGCACACTGACCGGTGCTTCAAACATGCACAAGGCAAAAAGGAAGTGCTGTGGAAAGCTAAAGTTACCCCGCCCTAAAAAACAGAAGCAGGGCCCTCTGAACATAGAAATAGAACTAGAGTCAGAGGCTGCAACTGCATTTCCTTTTCCCATAGAAACCAAACTTTTGATTGAGGAGTAACATCAATCACAACTTATCGTTTTGCAGGTCAAGACACTTACTTACTCATTGTTGCAATACAGGGACCGGGGTAATTACTGGCAGCAAAAGGCATTTGACTGCATTTAAGCCAAACAAATAGTGAAAGGAGAAACTCCCAAAAGAGATTTTATACACATATGTCTCCATGTGTGGAAAGATTTATTGACACACACCCGCAAGATGGGAAAAACAACTTTTTTTTAATACTGCGGTTATAAAATGCAACAAAGCCCCATTGCATTTTGAGTTTGAGTAGATAAGAAGAAGCCTCTTTCTTTTGTCCTTTTATTTGTAGCATAAGCTCTTCCTAACTGGTTTTCCAACAAACATTTTTGCTTTGAAGTCGTAAAAATTATTTTAAACCAAATAATTTTTTTAAAACTAACGGACACATCGAACTGCAGTGCCATTCAACTATGTCTTGGCAGCTTATGGAAAAAAAAAATTGAGATGGTGCTTTTGAAGACACGATCTAGAGGGAAAGAAGACAGTCGTTCTGTCTCCTTATAAGGGCCCAGCCAGCATTCCCACAGCTTTCCAGACATCTCTGCTTTGTCTAAAGATATAGCTTTTACCATCATTCAAAGACAGAAGCAATCCCCGGGAAGCTGCTCTTGTCAGGGGCCTCATGATGTATATACAGAGTTTATATGTCATGCATTGGCACAAAGGACTGAACACATGATTAAATAGCACAAGATTGTATGTTAATGCATCATTTATGTAGACTGAATTTTCTACAATATAGACCTTCGACTAAAATTAGATAAAATGTCTTTTAAGACACCAAGTTATTAATTAAAATTAATTAATTAAAAGTTGGTTTATAATTCTGTTTTGTTATACCTTTTCAGGTAAACAGCATTATTTTGCCTTGAGCAATACAAAATAAGAGCACAAAAACATAATTCACCTATAAGCAAGCTTAAAAAAAGCCCAAAGAATACGAAGAAATTATAGGGTTAAACTATACATGTAATCGTCCTGCTTTAGGGCATCCTAATGTGTGCCTTACATAAATACTTTGGATTCTGGATGGCCGTATGTCGGCAGACTTACACTTCTGTCGTCCTACTAACATTTTTTGGCCCCAACTTCCTCGCTAATCTCTCTGCTGTGTTTCTTTGTCTTCAACAAAACCATCACAATATAACTGCATTTATACTGTGATTAAATTACACGGCATCTACTTATGCACTAGATTTTATGTTGTGGTATCAAAAATGTGAAAAATCTAATGGAGTACGAGTTCTTTAGCGACACCATCTATAAGTCACACAGGCTCCGTGCAAAAACATGACGTTTTGGTGGTGACTGTATTGCTAACTTAACAGCCACTGCTTTTGGGAGATAACATAAAGGGAGTGGATATGGCCAAGGTGAACTCCTATAAGCACCATCATCGGAATAATAAACTGGAATGGAGTCATAACACTGATGCTCTTTACAGGAATGGTGAAAGCTCTGCGGTGGCATCAGCCGTCTTCTACAGGTATGTCTGTTGGAGCAGCAGCTTATGTACAGCTGAGAGGAAGCGGTGAGAGGACCTATGATCCACACTCGACCCAGTGCAGGTGGTGGAAGACAGAAGAACGTTGACCACACATATGCATGCACATTTTTACTCCCATTTTAAGAAAACAGACAAGTAATTTGTTACTGAACATTTTCTGGAACATAAATCTTTTACACACTTCCAAGATGTTAAAAACACACAAGAGTCCGTGCAAATATGCACAAAGATGCAGCCTGTGTCTGCCAGCTGCTTGCTTACGCCTTTCAGACTTAGCTCAATTGATACCAGCAATGACAAAGTAGGAGGCATAAAACAGCTCTGTCTCTCGTTGTGGAGGAGTGCAGCCATTAGAAGCAGCTGTTTCTTTTAAACCAGGGGTCTCCAACATGCTTTGTGTAAATAAAATGATTCTTTTACTGACCAAGTTTTCTATTTACATCGAAACTTCATGGTAAATAAACCTGCAGCAAGTTTGATTCTAAAGCAGATTTGCACTTTTCAAAGCTTTGGCAAAATAAAGCAAGTGATTTAAAAGACAGAACAACTGATATTGTTTTATTGTCGCTTATAGTACATATTTATCATCTTTTCGGTCCAAGAAAACAGGAATCAAACCAAAATGGGTAAGATAATTTATACTTTTTATTTATTAAAGTATGTGAGCCTTTTAACATTTTGTGCAGTGATATCAGACAACTTTGTTCATTGTTTGCTTAGTTTATTTTAAGAAGCTCAAATTAAAATATAAATTAAAGAATCCTAATTTAAAAAAAGCTTCTTTATCCTCTAAGATAAAACTCTAAGCATGTTGATGTGTTCACTTATGTTTTTATAGGTAAAAGTGAATATAAAAAATAAATAAATCTCACCTCTAACTCAGAGAAGGTCCAGGGATCCAGCAGCAGAGACTTTACTTTGCTAATCTGAGCAATGTTTCTGTGGAGGCCTGAGCAGCTGTGACACATAAACACCCCCAGGGTATAGGACGCCCACTCTGGGCCTGAAATTTAATAACACATTTATATATTAAAAACAATTTAAAGTTAACAGGGGAAAATTACCTGTGGACTCAATGGTTCCAAGGAAATCCTGCATTATCTGTTTTCCTTAAGCTCAGAATGTGTCTTTACGGTCTCTCTGGTCGTGTCTTTAGATCATGTCAAAACTAGCAGCAAAAAATAAGGGAAAAGATAATTTTATAATTTATAAATTCTTAAGAAAAACAATAACAGAGTAGTTGGCAAATAATATAAAATCTAATAGGACTTCTGTAAAAACTTCTGCTGATTCATCCGTCAGATAACAGCAGAACTGAGTTTCCTTTGAGGTTCCTTAGCTAATTTAAAGTTAGACAAGCAATATAATTTCTTAAACCTAATCACAATGTTTTCCTTCACCAAACATGGACTCAATGTTTCTTCAGTGCTAATAGGGAAGCTGGAAAGGATTGATGGGAAGTTGATGTGAGACGTTGCAAAAGACTTGAGAGTGGGGTGGAGGTTCCACTTTGGACACAGCTTAAAACACTCACAGGTGTAGCTACTCAACTCAGTGGGTTCAATTCATAATATATAGAAAAAAAGTGTATTATTCCTTCAAGTTCACAATTATGTTTATAAAGTAGTTTTTTAATGGTAAAAGTTGTGGAGATATTATCGGTACACCGTCAAATTATTTAAATCTGTTATTGCAGTTACGTATTTAGTTTAATTTGTTTAGTTGAGTATTTTTTGGGAGATTCATCACCAAAAAAAAATAAACATAAACTGTAACGGGGTGGTGTATGTGTAAAAGCTAGAAGAGTGTTTCAGTGCAATCCAATTATTCCATTCTCGTTTTCACTCTCTTTGCATTACACACTGGTAACTGCCTCACTGCACTCCACAAATGTGAAATAGAAAGGAAGCAGATCAGCAAAGAGCAGCCAGTAACTCCCCTGTGGTCACAACATAACTCGTTGAATAAGAAAGTCTTGCAGCAAAAGTGTGACTACACTCACAGAGACAGGAAACTGTTGCTGCACTTCAGAGTTTAGGTCGGATTTCAGATAAGATCAAAGCTGCTGTGTAAGTTTTGTGTTTCTGTTCTTTTTTTTAAAACATAGGCAGGCTCGCAGAAAACTATTACCGATGTAAATGGTACTAACAAACCATTACAAACAGAAACAGTGTCAACTGTGGTTGAAACATGCAGACACAGGACTGAGAAAGGGAGCATGAACGCAGATAATTTGAGCCTTACTTCCTGCAAACCTACAAAAAAAGCATGCATTTGTAAAAAAGATAGCATGCACATAGTTGGCTCTTACAGATACTGACTGACCAATGCTGAAGCTCCATTTAGCATATAGCAGAGACTGAACACATTTTGCAGCTTTTAAACATTTCTCTTACTTGCTCAAATTGGTTCGCCAGAAGTCAAGAAACAACTTGTAGAAAAACAACTTTAAGTTATAAATCTTTAGGATTCATTTTCATTAAACTCTAGAAAAGATTACAATGTATGAACTGGACTTGTTTGTTATAGTAATGTGTTGCATGAGTGAAGGTTTGGCCCATAATGGTTACATATTGTAGTTGTGACCGTCAGAGTGGGTAACCACAAGTTTGAAACCATTATTAACTCACTCTGATTGTAACAATGATAATTAAAAGGTTATGTGTAAACTGTAGAATCGCAATTTTAAAATCGTAATCCCATATAACGTAACAACTGTTGCATTTCCCTCCAGAATTTGAATGCAAAATTGTTTTTCCTGAGAAACACCATTATTAATAAATTATTAAATGTTGCACAAAGCCAATTTCTGTCTGATTTGGCAACAAACGTGACCTATAGAGCCGCAGCTATCGTTGTCAGCCAAATAAGATTTTCTTTTGAAATCTAGATGGAGTCACTTCCTCCGTTTCTTATCTTCAACATCCTCATTTGACATTGTTTCTCCACAATTAGATTCATCACCTGATCGCTATTCATCCTTCCCACAAACACTGGAAACAGAAATGTACGTCAATCCAACTGCAGGCGAACAGGAGATCAGATTTTTAAGGTGCTGGTGCTCATGGGAAACTGAAACTGAAACTTCTTTAGTGTTGCTTTAAATCCCATGTCAAACAGGTCTCTAATATTAGCTTTGTCCACCTTAGAAATGTTGTCAAAAGTAGAAATATTCTTTTCAGGAATGATGCTGAAAACTAGCTTGCGCATTGGTTACTTCAAGGCCAGACATTGTAAATATCCACTAGAAGGAAATCAACAAAATTCAATTAAGCAGCTTCAGTTAATTAAAAACAATTAAACACAGAGATCATATCGTCCCTATTTTAGCTTCCCTTCATTAGCTCCCTTTAAAATTCGAAGAGAATTTAAAATTCTCCTTCAGACAATCTCCATCACGCATCAGAGATGTTCACTCTTAGAATGGAGGTTTACAAGTAGTTCCTAAAAATGTTTAAAGTAGAATGAGAGGCAGATCTTTTAGTTTTCAGGCCTCCCTCCGGTGGAACAAGCTTCCAGCTTTAGTTCGTGAGACAGACACCCCGTCTAGTTATTAGGCTAGGCTATAAATCTTAATTCTTTGATAAAGCTTATAGTTAAAAGAGTGATGATTGCTCAGTTGAGTAGAAAAATAAGGTGAGGTAAAGTATACAGTCCAGTCCAGCGGGGGGGATTTCATTCCTCTCCACTGTCACCACATGCATGCTCAGTACGAGGGGTTGCTGTAAAGTCAACGACACAATGAAATCTATTTTCTCAGCATGCTGGTCAAAGAAAAATGAATGCTGCAAGTCAGTCATTTGATGCAATTAGCAAGGATTTCTTGGCTTGCATAATGCATATTTGAAAGGTAAGCCTTTAAAATACAATGTATTTAATAAGGAAGTACAGTATAATTGTCGCCAGCTCTCAAACCAGCAGGAATGACAGGGGGTGACAGATATACTGTAACTTCCTGATAGCGCTAAGATTCAGGCGATTAATGAGTGGCCAGTACCAAAAAAAAAAAGACAGAAATTAGGAGATTTGGCAAACTGTCATCCGGTTATCACCAGCGTCTTTAGAATATTTGCTGACTCAGTTACACCAGCTGCCAGAATAAAGTCAGAAGTGAAAGCGGACTGAAGCATGTAAATGGGATTTTGAACTGTTGGGTCAATGGATTTGCCAGGTTCCAGAATGGGATTGTCATTTGACGAGGGAAAAACACACGCTAAAGGCAGACCCTTGGTTTAGCCAAACCTGTTTTTTAGAGCTCTGTGACTGAGGAAAGATTTTCTACAAGTTGATGTTTTTCATTAGGCCAGACAGGGAGGTTTGTGTCCACAACTACGAAGATATTTCATGTCAAAAAAATAATGTGGAGGGTTATGTATGTGCCGTAAAGGGTGGCACCACTGGCAGACGGGCCCCTGATGGTGTTCCATTTTAAGCACATAAAGCCATGTGTGTCCCTTCTTCAGATCCATGAGTCCAAGGAAAGAGGGTGATCAAATAGTTTTCTTCAGCAGCCTTTTAATCAGGACTCCTCATCAGAAGCAGGGCCAGATCTATTTTCTTCTAATGAACGTGAACAGAGACTCCAAAGAACATGGAACCCTGAACTGGGGAGTCTGTGTGGGAGCCACACTGGATAAGTCCAAACGCTTAATATTATCCATATTGTTTGAATACTTTTAACACATGGGATTGGTCTGATAATGGCAGTGTTGGCGCACCAGAGCAGTAACTATGTGCTGAGTAATCCCAGACCAGGAAACATTGCCTGGTCCTTGGACTTTTATTTGCTGTGGTTGACACACCAAGTTCCTTTTAATGATTTCAAGTCATGGATTATAGAAAAACAAACCATTATAATCCTCAGTTTCTTTAGTAGGTTTTGCATTTGTTGGGCATTTTAAATCCAACACACGGTCCCCTGTTTGTGACCAAGACAGCTTCTATTGCAGGTAAATTTGCAGAGACGTTTTTGCGAATTAAAATTCCTGTTTTTAATGTGAATTTTGTGGAATTGTTATTAGCCGTCCATATTTTAATCAGGGTAAAACTACATAAAGTGCATGAGACAAAAGCATGTTCAGATAGAGTAAACAGATTATTATTATCTGTGTAATAATGCAATGTATAGTTTACAGTATAGGCGTGTTTGTATTAAGACCATCTAATCATCACATTGATTTTATCCCCTTTTTAATGCAGATAATAGTAAATATGTGAATAAAGAGACTGTATATAATTCAGCATCTGTAGGAAGAATGTTTACTGATTCAGCTCCTGTTGGTTTCCTCATGTTTCACTGCTGATTAAAAAAAAGCAGGTTTTTGTTGCTTCTTAAGAAAACAAAGACGCACAATCAAACTGCAACAACAGCGAATCAAACCAGTTCACCAGCCTGACTCCTGATCACACAGAAAAGAACAATCACCTGCGACTCCGCAGTCGGCACAGTGTCCATTCCCAGGTTTCTTCAGCAGAACCTTAATGCGCTCTCTGATCCTTTCCTGGTCTGCAGACATCACCGAACCGAGTCAGGTACTCCAAAGATCATGAACTCGCAGATCTGAAGATATCTGAACTAGCAGAGGGAGAAGGGAGTCATTTGAACTGGAAGGAAGAAGACACTTGGTTCATGCTCTGCTCTCTCTGCTCTCCTCACAGTGAGACACCCAGTGGCAGCTTTAAGGCACGACTGTCATGACGGTGAACTCCCCTTAGGAGAAACATCTGTATGGATGCCATGATCTTCACTAGGACCCCAGCATGTCCATGCACCATGTTTGTTATACAGCTGATTGTCCCTGTCAGGAGCCTTAAGGTGCAATGATGGACATGCAGCTTATTATTTGAAAACAAGAGCCTGATTTTTGTTCTCAGGGCCATGCTCTCAAGTATTTCCAATAACTGACCACTAGCTACAGTTCGTTGCTGAAGAATTCATTTTCTTTTCATCCATCCATTTTCCAACCTGCTTATCCTTCTGTGGTCGTCCGGGTCAAGCTGGTTGGGTTACACCCTGGACAGGTCGCCAGTCCATCGCAGGGGCAACACAGAGACAGACGGGACAAACAACCTCACACTCACACCCCTGAGGACGATGAAGATTATCCAGTCAGCCTAAGGGGTCATGTGTTAGGACTGTGGGAAAGGGCCGGAGTACCCGGAGAGAAGCCCTCTGAAACCTTCTAACACATGGATGTGTTTTAATCTCGT
Source organism: Orestias chungarensis (assembly GCA_032876305.1). Classification (NCBI taxonomy): domain Eukaryota; kingdom Metazoa; phylum Chordata; class Actinopteri; order Cyprinodontiformes; family Cyprinodontidae; genus Orestias; species Orestias chungarensis. Next base: position 1,091,195 of record JAVLVB010000791.1, on the reverse strand, counting down.
TTTTGAACTTTATTTTCTAGGGTTACGCTTCTTTAAACCCCTCCTACTTTGTCTTCAACTTTCCTGTATTTCCCCATCAGTTCTGACCAGGGTTCTTAACCCAGTTGATGATATGCTGTGTTTAGGGTGATTTGCAGCCACACATTTTGCATAAATGTTAAATTTTGGTCTCATCTGACCAGACAACCTTCTCCCATATATTTTTCATAGCTTCTGGCAAACTTTGTGTAGTATTCTTGTTGCCACTTTCATAAAAGCCAGAAGTAAGAGTTTTAAAAATCTTGAAGGCACGTATCCATCATGTACTCTAATTAAACCTAAGCTTATACATAACTTTGCAGCTGCACCATAAAATGTTCAAGGTGCCACATTGAATCACACCCACAAACAGCGTGTGAGCCTCGTTATATCCTTCCTGATTTTTATTTCTGCAAACTGATTTCACAAATGCTGAATAGCAGCGATTCTTTAATACGTACAATATTTTGTCCCATCGTGTATTATGTTAAATATACAAGTAGAGAAATATAAACGAGCACAATTAAGTCTAAAAACTAACCTTTTTCCAAACGTACTCAGACCGAACTTTTTTAACAACCAACTAGAGATCCTGTGTCAATTACTAAAAGGTTTAAAAATAAATGTAAAAAGGCATCTCATGGGTTCAAGAAAAGGAACATAAAGGGTGTTGAAGGTTTTATTTTTTTCACAATGTCTAAAAACTCAATACAAGGTAAAAATATGTCACATTTCAAACAAAACATTGGTAGATGTCTGGGGAAAACATAAAGAGAGAGCCAACTTTTCCAGATTAGGCTTACCCTAAAATTTGACAGAAAAGCCCCACTTCTTTCATCATGCAGACCAAAAAACAAAAACAAAAATGAGGATTTTTTATCTCTTTTGACGTCATTGAGATATCTGACTGTAAAACAACTGTTTATCTTGAAGAGTTGGAGCTGGAGCGAGAGCGGTGGCGTCTGCGCCCGGGGGATCGGGAGCGAGAGCGACGGCGTACGGGGGAGCGCCTCCTTGGGGAGCGGGATCTGAAAATAACAGGAGCAGCCATAAGCTTCGGCAGTGGTAAACAAAAACTAATTTAAATAGAACACTTATGGAGACGGTACCTTCTCCTCATGCGTGGTGGGCTGCGGCGCCACATCGGTGGGGGTGGGGGCATTCTCCGAGGAGGAGGGGACATTCTCCGAGGCGGAAGACGAACCCGCTGAGTCAGCACAGCAGCTGCACTGATTTCCTGTCCATCAATCTGACCTGAACATTTGAGGCAAATCAGTGTTTCACCAAGTGAACGCTGCATTCTCACACTAACTGAAAGGCACTGGAACCAACACCAACCTCCGTCCATGTGTTTGAGGGCCTTTGCAGCCTCCTCAGCAGTCTCAAACTCAACATAAGCGTAGCCTTTAGGCAAGTGTAGGTTGAGCCTATCCACAGGCATGTCAATCATCTTTATCTTCCCATAAGTAGAAAATATCTCCTGGATATGGTCCTGTTCAACAGTAGAAGCATCAACCATTATATTTCTAGTTTATGAACATAAAACAACTATATTTATTCTATAACTCCACCTTAACCCAAGAAAATATGGGTGTGGTTGTTCTGATCTACTAAACACAACATTAGTTTGTACTTTTCCAATAAAAAAATAATAATAATGGGTCTGACCATGTAATCTGGAAAAAAAAATTCCCCCAATAATGAACTGTATCCTAAGCATCAGTTGCATTTACTTCTATCGTGCTTTTCAGAATTAGAGTAACATGTAGAAAAATAGTAAGTCTGCTGATGGCTTAGCAAGTCATTCCCACTGCAGGAGTGTTGGTGGCTCAATTATTCACAATAATTATGGTTTAAGGCACTCAAAACATGCGGAGATATGGATTTTAATTATATAAAGCATTTATTTTGTCAAGACTGAAAAGCTCCATTGTTGTTAAAACACCTAGCTTGTAACATTTACAGATCATGAAATGTATAACATGCAATATGCTTAAGAATGTTCTGATAAGACATGCAATAAATGGTTGTCCTGGTCGACATCTGCTGTTCGAGCACTAAAGCAATATAGTTTGTTTCTTAATGATTTAACCACCTTAGCACTGCTTTACCTTATAACTATCCTATGTGGCATTAAAAACAAAGAATAACCTAAAATTATAAAGCACTTAGGTAACTAGCTAACATTCACTGAAAATCGAGCTATTCGTACTGTTATAAATGTTGATTAATTTGGTATATTTACCACCATCGTTTTCAGGTGTTACTGCAAACAAACAGTAAAAAAAAATGTAAAAAAGAATTTATTTTAATTGTTACATACATTGTTACTCTCTCTGCAATCATAAGGCAGAAGTTTACCTATTAATGTTTTTCTAAAGGTTAAATGACTAACAATGTATTCATCCTTAATGATTGGCTACTGATTACTTGTATTGTCTGTGAAATAACAGAATAAACGAAATGCAGTGAGCTTTAATTCATCTGGAATTGACCACTCTCCAGAAGTTGGCAGATACGCTTGTTACAGATGAGACGTTCTATAGGGTTTATAGTAAACTTCATATAAAAATCCAAATTTGGAGCAGCTGTAAGTTGCTTTTAAACATTACAAAGTCACCAACAGCAATCACAATCAGGATTCTGCCGCAGTGAATGGAGATCTCTAACTGCAGACCACTGATGCTGAAATAGAAAGATCCTTCCAGCATTACTGAACGCAATTTATACAAAAAATCCAAATTTAGTCCCCAGTAAAGAAATGTGAACAACTGATGGCTAGGATGAAGGTTTCAGATGGGAGAAGATTCCAGGTCATCTTGGACTCTTTCCGCTTACCTTGGTCACATTCCTGGTGAGCCGTCCTAAGTGAACCTTGGTTGGTTTTGGGGTTGGGCTTCGCTTTCTTCTGTCTTTATCATCTCCCCTCTTCTGTGTTTTAGAGCTGGAAAAATAAATTTGATTAAACAAATAAAATTCAAATCCGAAAACATTGCTGTGTCAAAAGGTTTTGAGGAAACCATTACGGTGAGCGGGAACGTCGGCGGTTGTCGTGGCGCCTGCGGCTGGGGCTCGGGGAGCCCGAGGAGCTGGAGGACGATGAACGAGAGCTTGACGAGCCAGAGCGGCTAGTACCAGAAGAGCTGGATCCACTTGAAGATCCTGAGCTGGAACCCGAGCTACTGCTGGATGATGAGCTCGATCTGGATCAGAACCACAAACATATTTTTTTTTCTTGCTCAGACACTTCCAATAAATGAAAATAAAAAAAGGCAAACCTGCTGCTGCTAGTGCTACCAGAAGAAGCGCTTCTGCGTTTCCTCACTTTCTCCCTTCCTCTCTCCTTGTCTCCTTCCTTCTTACCAGTCTTCTCTTTACCTCTTTCTTTTGTTTTCTCATCCTCCTTCCGCTTTGTAGGTGATGGTGCCCTAAATTCAGTAAAAACATTTGAAAAAAAAGATGTTAAACTGTTCTAACATAAGCCCCTATGTATTAAAGAAGGATGTTTTACACCCAATATCGTCATTAACAATTCCATGTCCATTTTCCCAATCACGGATATGTGAAAATACCAGATACACATCAATTGGCCAATGAGAAAACTGGAATAATTTCCACTTGACAGAACACTAATAAAATAAATTTATTAAATGCACTAAATCTACAACCTCCCTCTCTGTTGTTTGTTAACAGCATGCACTTCGACAAATAAAAATCTCATAATGGTCAGGACAACAGCCTCTTATTTATTTCATATAAAATGTATAATAGAAGTCAAGTTTGGCTTTAGATCTGAAAATGTTTGAACTTAAACATACAAAGAAACTAGCCTGAGCAACAAGCTGTTAAAAAATAAATAAATTGTGGATTAATCTGGATATGTTTGCCTCTTGCCCAATGAATTGTCCTTTTTAACAAGAATTTCCAAATGTTAATCTTTAAAAAGCTTTTTTTTTTATCTTATCCACAACATCAAAGTATACTTTTGTTCCTATCAACACCACATTCATTAGAGCGTTTGTGTTTTTGCTTGTTTTGCTGTGTTAGTTTAGCTTCGTCTTTGCTTGCATTAGCATCTTTTTGATCAAAACATTTTTAAAAATTGAGTAAATGTGTTTATATATATGTGTGAAATATAACAATACCAACAATATGATTTAGGCCAAAATATAAAACTGTTCCATTTTTCATTGAAAAAGCTCGAATCGATAAAAGCAGGCCGCCATTAAATTTTATCCTCCCCCACGAAAACAAGCCGCTGCCGTTAATTTACCGCCCAGCTCGACTTTCATAAGGAATACGCGACAAAAAGAATCGCTAAATATTCGTGAGGTTAATAAAAATATCAAATTATAAGTCATTTGTATTGTTTGTTGAAAGAAAAGCTTGAACTTACATTTCCTTTTTCTTTTTTTTTTCCCCGGCCCAGAAAGGCTTCAGTTGAACCACTCGCGGCCTGGAGGGACGTCGCCGAATGATGACGACAGCGGACGTTACGTACGTCTCGAGCGCCGCTCACGGGACGTTTGTTTATTTTACGTGGTTTGTTACGCGTTTGCGTACGAGGCAGCGTACTGGAGAAACACAATTAAACCGTGTCTCCTCTGATTTTTTTAAATGCGAAAAAGCAGAAGAGCTTTTTTTATTTTTGCTACAGGCTTCCCCGGGGTGAGCTCTGCTCTTTGTTTGGGTTGTTGTTGTTAGCTAGCTGAGCTAATCCACAGTTTCCTGCACATGGAGATTACCTTAAAACTCCCCTGTGTTGATGTTCAGACTGATTAGACAGAGCTGATTTATAGGCAGGAGTTTATTACAAGTTAATGTACTATCAGTATTATGTTATTGCTAATTACTGCTCTTCAGTCTGAGTTCAGAGATATAAACAACGTGCAAGTCAGATGTACCTTTTCTCATTTAGAGTTCAAAAAACCTTTTGAACATTGTCGTGTATGTTATTTTAAAAGCACAAGTTTTATTGCATTTCTTTGAGGCTTCTATGAGGAACGCGGGAGGGGATTTACAAACATTTCTCCATTCTCCTTTGCAAAGCTCATTCAAGGCAGGATGAGTGAACATCAGTTTTAAAGCCTTGCCACAAATTCTTAACATGTAGATCTGGACTAAACACACTGATATGATTTGTTTGAAATTGTGTTTTATACATAACTGAAGTTGGAAACTAATGCAATCTTACTAAAGTAAAAGCAAAAAGAGGTTTCTGGGAAACTTTGAACGAATCATCTGACTAAGTTACCTCCCTGCAGACATTCGTTGTGTCTTTTATAAAGAAAGCTTTATTTCAGAACTGCTTTTTGTTTTCCCCCTTACTTTATTCTGCAACAAATGACTCCAGCTGAGCTGGGGATCTGTACAGATGGACCACCTCTCCGTCGCTTCTCTGATGAACACACTCCCAGCTTGTGTTTTTTAGGTGGGGAGGCAGGTTTTGGTCGGCTTGCTGATGCGCTATATACTATAACCGTTCCAGACGCTGGATCCAGCAGAGCACTATGTTCAGTGATTAGGACATCACTCTGGCGCCTAACCCAGCTCTTAAATTCTCCTCTGCTTTATTTTTGACTTGTCATTTATATTCTCTAACAAAACTCTGAGGCCAAAGTAGGACAGTTGTGTTTATAGCACATTAAATGTCAAAATACAAGCAGATAAAAAACAATTTAAAGGCAAGGAAACTGGATTTTTACTTATAAAGTTTGTGGTTTTTAGTGACAAAATGTAAAGGGGTGGTAGTAATTTTATAAGGCACTTAGTCCATGAAAAACTTTAATTTTACTTGTTGATTAAAACCAATGGAAAGAAAATGTGGGAATGGTTATATGTTTTTGCATATAATTAGCTTAATGAAGATGGTGTGAATTGAGACAGATAGACTGAGCTGTCTTCTGATTTTTTTGTCAATTTGATCCTTTTAGGTCCCCCTATTTACTAAGATGCTGCTGCTTATGTTGTCATATCTAGCGCTCTATGTTGCTGATACATTTTGTAAAAACGTGAACTGCAGACAAATGCTGTTAGGTTCATGCCTCTGTGAACATTTGAAGTTGCTTAACATGTGCCAGTAAAATGTGTTTTCTGAGGATGCCTCAGCGTAATGCAAAAAAAAAAAAAAAGCATTACAAGTTTTAAAAGGGCTTTTGTGGGAGGCTGATTAATGTTTAACTTCTGTTTGATTTACTGTAACTATCACAAACCAGAAAAGAGGAGGAAGTCAGAGGAAACGTTATAAATAGGCTTGTGTCCAGTTTCACTTTTCTTTTACTTTGTTTTTTAGGCCTTCAGATATATTAAATATTAAAAAATGACCAAACCCACAATTACACGGTTATGAGACTCAAATTGTACCACAGATTGCCCAAGATTATTAAAACAATATTAACGGACCTATGAAATGGCCACCAAGGCTGTCACAGAGCTAAAGATGCAACAAAGTAAAATCTTTGTTTGGAGATAATTAATAACTGCTGCTTAAATAACCCTATGCTGCTTTAATTTCATGTGAAATATTTTTCATCCTAGTATTCTTTAGTGGTGGCAGGTCTCTTAATTTTACCTAGACTAGACTGAAAGTGATAATAATAATTTGAAGTGATTGTGACAATGACAAATAGGGCCTCAAAAACTTTGACCTCATAGCCAGTTTTATTAACGTAATACTAATGGAGATAATTTAAAAGAAAGTTAATGTTGATGAGTCTCTTTTTCTATCAGAGAAAAACAAATTCTGGCAAAATAAACATAATTTTATATCAAAATATGCCTGGGGTAATGAATACGTCTGGGCTTAATTGTTAATATTTGATCACTCCACCCGGCCAGAGACTTTTCCCGTCACGCCGAGTACCAAAAATAATCGCCACTCATACAGTCATCACTATTCTTTATTTAATGTTGCAGTGCTAAAAATACTCTTAGAAATTATTTGATTCCCCATGCAGGCACTCTGTCAACACAGCTGAAGGTCAAACTCACCAATGCGCTCACTGCTTTCACATTCTGGCCTGTTTTCTCATTGGCTTGGCAGTACTTTATTTAACTGCTTGACATCGACTGTGTGAAGTCCCCTTTATCCAAATATATACATGTCATAGAAAATGGATTCACATCCAAAGCAACAGACATTTGTGATTTATGTGATCGGACTTCATATTCCTCAAAGCACTCTAATTATTTTAGATGCACTTAAAGTAAGGGGACTGTGCTAAAAAGCTTTAAAAACACCAGCCGTACTAATGCTTTATTTTCTGAATCTTTGTAGGGATTACAATCTGAACTGGGAATCTACCGTAGACTGAAAGAGCATGGGCCGACTAGATGATGCTGCCAAACACAAAGTGGTGGAGCTGCGGAAGGCTGGTCTCAGTTTCCGCAAAATCAAAGCTGTGCTGGAGCTGGAGAACATCAAGGTGTCGGCTCAAGCCATCTACCTGTACCTGAGGGAGTTCCAGGGGAGGCCACCAGGGAGGGTTAGACCTCTGGAAGTCGGAGGTAGCACGCTGACGCAGATGGCTCAGGCGCAGGCTGGCGCTATGCAAGATAGATGGAGCAATGTTCGTCTTCAAAGCCTGATACGGGACGGTCCTCATCGGGCTGACTTCTCCAATCAGCCGTCCAAAAATTCAGAGAATAATGCAAACTCCTCTGGGTCTGGGGAGACAAGTGCAACCAGCCGGCCGGAGCAGCAACCTGGTGAAAATAAGGAAGAAAATGATATCCAGATTGTTAGTGTCACTTCACTTGCACAGCATGGCCAACAAATTGCAAACCAGCCAGCTGTAACAAGCCCAGAAACGAGCCCAAGCATGTCTTCCACAGCGACTGCTTCTGGAGCGTTCGTGAGGAGAAGAGTTACACCCTCTCCAGCCACCAGCTTAATTTTGGCAGCTCGCAAAAGACTTTTAGACCGAGCATTGTCACATAAGACAAAGGTACCTACACAGTTTTTTCTGTTGTCCGAATGCTTCAAAGCTGCACATGTTGTTACAGTATTATATTTTCTGATATGTTGTTATTCAACAGTCTTTCCACCAGGTGGCAGGTTTGTTGAGGAGAGATCCATCTGGTGTTCAAAGTTCAGATTTAGGCAGCGCTGTGCCACAGCAGCGGGAAACCTATGATCTGACCACTGAAAAGGTGCGACCCCCACAAACTTGAAATGGCTATTAAACCATGATTTTACTGCTCCTGTATAGTAATATGTATTACATATCAAATGTTTGTATCGTTTCAGACTGTTATGGAGGGGCAGCCTGGGGATAATAGTTTGTCTCAACGCTTTGTTGCACAGAGACCATCAATGAGCGTCCGCTCTCTCCATCCTCCTCAACGTCTTCCTAATCGCATGCAGGCGCCATTGACATCCTCGCCTCAGGGAACCATAATTCGTCTGCAGTCGCCCAGGAGTCAAGGTGCCAACACTCATGGCGAGGGCAATCCGAATCTGCTGAGAGGTAGTTTGCAGGACCAGATTCAGACCCTTGGCTCTGAGGTGCGCAGCCTGGGCCTGGCAGTGAAGATGATGGTGGAGCAACAGTGTCGTCTGGAGAGGGAACAGTCTCTGCAGACACAGATTCAGAAGCAGATCCTCAGTACTCTCCAAACCCTCGCCTCTAAAGCAGGACCCTGTAGCAGAACGCCTCAGCGGCTAAACAAAACCCACTCACCATCATCTTTGCCAGCAGTCTCTGCCACCACCGCCGCCTCCTTTGGCCAAGACACGTACGCCTTTAGTCCAGGGACGTTCTCTCAGTGCAGCCAGACCCAGCCTGGCTATAATTCTTTAGAGAGATTAGAAAATGTAGATGCCTTTAAGGTTCCAGGAATGAGCCCCACAAGCATGAATGGGTTTTCACCATGTAGCAACGCAGAGAGCCTTCCTCTCACACACACTCCCTCTCAGACACAAACCTATCCAACCGCATACCTGCAGCCAACCAGCCAAGCACTCATGGCGCCTTACGCACAGTCGTACGTCTCCACGTTCAACCACACACAAACCCAGGAGTTCAGAGCACCAGAGAGTAAAACATCTGACATTTCCGGGAGGACTTTCACAGACTGTAGTGGATCTACCCAGCAGGTCACAAACTCTTCTTCACACAATCAGTCGCTTAGTAGCATCAAGGTGGAAGGACCTTAGATTTCCAGTGTTCAGTCCTTCGAAGGGCTTGAACTGCTTTCTTTGAAATCCCTGTAGCACCGTTAGGTAAGGTAGGTTCATGATTTACAACTGAAGTAACCCTTTAAAAAAAAAAAAAAAAAAACATTCAGAAAAAAATACTGCGATAGCTTAACAGATCTGAACCTATCTGCTTACAGCAAATCATAAGTATGTATGTTTTGTTTTTGTTTGTTTGTCTTGTATCACATGACATCCAACACAAACTGTGACTTTTCACAACTATGACCTGTTGAATAAATTCATTTCTGATTTTAATCCGGAGCGTGTAGATTTTTCACAACCTAAGGTATTTTCTGTAACGGGAAGGAATGACAGTTGTAGAGGAAAAATAAATTACTGTAAAATAAAACTTTAAAAACCAAGGCTAATGTTTCAAAAATTCACTCAGGGACAAAGTAACACAATTCAAGCTATAAATCTGTCTGTTGCACCATTTCTTTTAAAAGGAATAGAACATTACTCAAGCAAATTATTATGATAAGCTATGCCTTATTATATTATTGTAAATTATTACAATTTGGATTAACAGAGAAAAAAGCGATCCAAAGCAGAGAACCCAAAGTCACATGCTGTAGGTCTTCAAACATAGTCCTCTGGTTCTCAGGGCAGAAGCAACTGAAACATTAAGGAAAACTCATGCATTCAGAAAGAACCCCACAGAGTGATCATCACAGTGCTTCAGGAAATGAAGAAAGATCTGCACGGTTTTATCTTCAGGAGCCTCGGTTTGCTGACATTTCTGGAAATACTCACTAGATAGAAGAACTCTAGAAGAGAAATCATATGAAAACATGTTCACATGGGTTGCAACACAGTAAAACGGTTGAGTCCTCAAAAGAAACAAGGCGAGTTTCAACTACTGCTCAAATTCAGTGTGGCACTCAGTATTACAAAGAAAGGAAAGAGGTTTGGAGCTGCTAACTTATTCCAAACAATCTATATGTTTGGGGGATGCTTTCTCTGACCACCTAAAAATAAAAATGTACCCAAGATTTACACTCACTGGCCAACGTTTTTGCTACAATTGTTAGCACAGGTTCCACCAAAACACATCATGAGATTTTAAACATTTTATTCGGTAGATTTTTTCTTGTAGCACTGAGGTGGAAGGGTCAGATTATGGCATAAGACAAAGTGAATGGCTAAAACCGGGGTTCTGTTAGTTTAAATGGTAGATTTATCTTAATTTGAACACCACAATCCATCAAGGTGTCATGGCTGCGTCCAGCAGCATACTCCACTTTTAAACATGTCCAAAACAACATTAGGTAACAGCTGTCAATACAAACAGCAGGCACGCCCCCTGCAGGCGAGATATTAACTACACAAGACATGTTTTCATCGCTTTTATTCGCGTAGATAAAAACATTACATCAGAAGAACTTGACAAAAAAGTATGTCTAAGCCACCTTAAGGGTCTCAAGCATGACTTATCAATTACAAACTAGCCTCAGAAGAGGAACACAGTATCATCATCGGATACTGGCAAACTTTGTGTAACGATCAATGTAGAAATTACTTGAATATTTTGAACTTGAAAATTACACAACCGTCTTAAACAAGCAGCCATTGTAACTGAGCTGCTTTCAGGCTCAAAATCTCACTTGTGCGATTCATGTACCTGGTTTATGACATCTAAAACCTTGTTTAATTCACATGTGTGAGCTCATCTTAACAATAATACTAGTCAGCAAAACTACCAGAGATGAGGTGGGAGAAGTATTCTGTTCTGCGCAGTTAATGACCTACAATCTTAATTTATGATTGGCAACACGTCTCCTAATCCAATCCAATCATCCCTCATGTCTGCTATACGTCTGCCAGTTCTACTCCTCAATGGCGGCAGACAGCACACAGCTTTTGAGGTGTAGGAGCAAGAGTAACTCCCACGACTGGTGTCAAATCCAACTGATCCACCGAAACTCCAGGAGGTGGAGTGAAACAAAAATGTTGCAGAAGGGAGGTAAAGAAGATGAAGAGCTCCACTCGGGCCAGACTCTCTCCAAGACACGCTCTGCGACCTATAAGGAGGTTTTGGGGGTTGTTAAACATGTTAAACATGACACAAAGTAAAGGGCAGGAATTTCAGGATCAATATAGTCATACCTGCAGAAAAGGGCATGAAGGCATCTCTCTTGATGAATTTTCCCTCAGTATCAAGGAAATGAGCGGGGTTGAAACTGTGAGGAGTCTCCCATTCAGTCTCGTCATACAGGACAGAAGTAAGAAGGGGAAATATAGATGTTCCCTGTAATTCAGAAAATATGCTACGTTTAAAATAGTAACCTAATATAACAAAAAAAAAAATCAAAAAACTAGAGACAGCTGACCTCTTTGATGAGATATCTCTGAAAAATGACATCTTTACTCATTGCATGAGGAAGAGCCAAGGGAACAATGTTGGCAAGTCTCTGGGCCTCATGAATAACCGCATCTGTATATGGCAAGCTCTTCCTGTCGTCTGTTCGAACCTGCCGGTTCCCAACCACCCTGCTCAACTCCTCCTGAACCCGTTCTGGATTAAGTTTAAAAAGAAATCAGGCAAAAAAGTGCAGAGCTCAGTCAGTTTTAAGCTGATTTTTATACCTTGCACATGAGGGAACTTGGCCATATAAAGAATAGACCACTTAAGTGTGTTAGCAGAGGTGTCAGTCCCTGCTGCAAGCAGATTCATTACACTATAGAGCAAGTTATCATCATGGTAGTGTAAACTCAAGACTTCAGAATCCTAATAACAAAATTAAATCGTTATTTTTTGAATCCTTAAAAATGTTTTCACTTTAATTTAACTGCTTACCTCCAGATGTTTCTTGCGGATCAGAAAGGCATCCACAAAGCATCTGCAGATCTCAGGGTCCAGGGTCTCCTCCAAGTTTTTTATTATCCTTCTCGAATCTGTCCTGTCATCCTCGATCTTCTTCATCAAATCCTTCCAGTTTTTAAGCAAAGGACCAAGCCACGGACACAGGTTGTATATCTTGAAAAGTTACCATAGAAAACCAGTAAGACCAAGTTAAAGGAGAAAACCATGACATCTTTTGGTCAGGTAAGGGATTTTTCCTAATCAGCTCATATAATTTTTATTTTGTCTGTCTGAACTGGTATCAGTTTTTTCACTGACTGTGGAGAGATTTTGGGGGGTTTTGGTTTTTTATTTTTTATTTTAAGTAATTCAGAACTGGATTTGTTGGTGTGGATTGGATCATGATTGTGCTGCACATCTCAAGTAAAACTTGAACTAAATTGCTGAGATGCTGTCTTCAAAAAAGCTGAATTTATGGTTCCATCACTTCCAGCAGATAAACCAGGTCCTGAAGCATCAAAATTTAAATTCGTTTGATAGATTTTAAATGTATAAATATGAAAATCCATCTATGAGCGGACAGATGGTAACCAATCGAACTGATTGACAACACTGTTTGTAACTGAGTCTTGATCTGAATCTTTTAGTTATGGACGCTTTCCTGGTTTGTTGAGTTATTTGGGGGTTTTCTCTGCACATACCCAATACAAACGTTTGTGTTTTTCACATTGTGAAAAAAACAAAAGAAGAAGATACCTGTATTAAAATAAAAATGACAAAAGTATATACAGATTCATTAAACAAACCATGAGTGAAGCGGATCCCGTTAGACGAATTGCCTCGTGTTCTCTTTCCACCATTGCTTGGAAGACGGGGTCGTCATAATCAAACCTCTTTCCAAACATTATAGATGATATGACATTTGAAGCAGCATAATTTATGACATCGTTGTTCTCGAAGGCCTCACCTGTAATCAAATGAAAAACAAAAAAATATATATACATATATAATCCCTATAAAAGAAAGAAAAAATGCCTATAAACATCTGAGTATCACTCCAATTAGCTTTTTTTCTAAACCGTGGAGGAATCATCTCAATTTAAATGCCACAAATGTGATCTGCAGGCATGAGTGGCATTCCTTGCATGAAAAGAGCCTTCAGCTGTTCCACCTCCTGCTTCCTTTAACCAGTTAACCTAACAAAAGTAGATTCTGGGTCAGAATAAACCATAGTACTGTTTCTCACAAGGCATGAAAGCTAATCTGACTACTTCCTGTTGTCTACGCATCCAAAAAAGCAACGAAAAACTTTTTCCATGCACACCTGCACATGCATATTTAATTTAAAACATTTGTATTTTAGCTTTATGGAAATGTAAGAGACCTCACAAAGACTCACAGTGGTGTTAAGACAACTTGGATACTCTGAAGATTTACCTAAATATTGTTCAAATTCTTTGACAAGGTAACGACATTCCTCAATGATTTTTTCTTCACTCATCTTCCTCCCCATTCCAAAATCCCTCAGTGTTGTCAGAGCAAACCGTCTCATTTCTCTCCACGTTTCTCCATTAGAAAAAATAATACCTGGAAAAGAAAAAATCATAGGTGAGCACATTTTAAAGTTTTTAAGAAAAAAAAAAAAGGTTAGAAAGTCAGTAATGTTAGAGAACTTTTTTCTTACCGTGACCGTTTGTGAAATCATTAAAAATTGGAGTGATTTCTCTGTTTCCAAACTCATCAGCATGATTCACCAGAGCTTGTTTGACTGTTTTGTATCCTGCTAAAACCACCACCTTCTTTGGTCCAAAGAATACTTGGAAAACCGGCCCATATTTCTTTGACAGCTAGACGAACACAACAGTGCAATGAGAGTACTGTATTTTTTTTTAAAGTCACACGTATTGCAACACGTAAAATTATTTACTTTAAATAGACTTTGGTCTAGCCTGTTCAGGTCCACCTGAAACAGATTACCAAACAGAGGGAGAAGTCTGGGTCCTGGAGGCTCCCTTCTGTCTTTAAAACTGAAGCCAGGGTAAAGAAAACAGAGAACCAGCACAGCAGCAACGACCCCAAACAGTAAAGTTAAGTTAGAAGTTTGAAGAATATTTTCAAACATGATCCAATGAATATACGTTCCACTTAATTTCTGTGGGTCTTAACTCTGCTGATTGTGCTGCTGGCAACCTAAAGCTTAAGTGAAAAGACAAGATATCTAGACATCTAGCCCATCCTGTTTTTTCTACTTTTCTTCTAAAAACCTGGATCCCCCACCCACACACAGCTAAATTGCTGATGCGCTCTGGAAAAACACAGCACTAAGCTCGGGTGGAAAAATGTAGGTGTGTGTGTAGAAGTGAAGGAATTGGACAATGAGAGGGAGTGGTCACTGATGAATTTCCTGTTCCCATCCAGGTTTAAGCACCTCTAATGTCGGATGATCATTTCTTTGTCCCTGTAAATTTGACCCATAGTTTAGAGATAATTGATCCCTTCTGAGCTTAAGAGGCATTTCTCCCATTTCAACCTGTAATGCTGCTGTTGAAGATGTTTTAAAAGCACAAGTACATATTCTTAAAGCCTGATGTTGGATCATATTTAACTTATAGAGGTTTGTATCTGCTGCTGAGTTATAAACTATACTTCCATAATCCAAGACTGACCTGATTAACCCAGTGTAAATTGCTTTTAATGAATTTCTATTTGCTCCCCACTCTGTTCCAACTAAAGACCTCATTATATTTAAATTTACTACATTTATCCATTATTTTCTTAATGTGCACACCCCATGTCATTCTTTCATCAAACCACATCCCAATAAATTTAAATAGTTTAACTCTTTTCAAATCCTGACCATATAATTTTAAGTTATTTTTTCCATCAACTCTTTCCCTTGTAAAAAACATTATTTTAGTTTCTTTACAGAACATTTAAAACCCCATTTGCATGACTATTTTTCTACAACTTCTCTACAATGAAGTCTAAATTCTTCCTCTTTTCAACGTTGCTCCATCATCAGCAAAAAGTGAAAATCCCATTCCACCCTCTACTTCTTTAAACATATCATTAACTATCACTGAAAATAATAACGGACTTACCATACTTCCCTGTGGTGTCCCATTTTCTATATTCAAACTCTCAGAATAATCCTTCCCTATCCTCTCTTGTATTTGTCTTTCTTCTAAAAAATTTTTAAATACATCAAAACCTCCGACCATTTATACCCATTCTTCTAATATTAATTAATAACCCTTCCCTCCACATCATATGCTCTCTCAATATCAAAAAATACTCCCACACCACTCTTTATTCATGAGCCTTTCTAATTTCATGCTCTAAACATAAAACTGGATCCATTGTACGTGTCCCTCTCCTGAAACCACTCTGATAAGACGATATGAGTCCCTTATTTTCCATATAATATATTAATCTTTCATTTATCATTCTCTCCATTATTTTACATAAATTAGATGTTAACACTATCGGCCGATAATTTTCTGGTTTTGACTCATCTTTCCCTGGTTTTCGGATTGGAATAATCATATATTCCTTCCAACTCTTTGGCAATTCCCCAACCTCCCATATCCGATTATACTTTTCTAATAGAATATTTTTAGAAGACTCACTTAAATTACTAACCATAACATAACAAATTTGATCTTTTCCTGGAGCTGATAACTTATATTTTTAAGTGCCCTATTCAGTTCTGTTCAATGGATCATTTGTATCTTCCATATGCTGTAATAAATCCTTGTTCTCTAAAATTGTATTTTCTCTTCACACTAATATTTTTAGAACTATGAATTTTAACGAAAGTATTAACCAACATTTTTGCCTTTTCTCTATCACTGACTGCTGTTATTTCTCCATAATTTAATATTGGATATCCACTCACTTGTTTAATCCCATTCATCCTTTTAGTTGTTGCCCAAACCTCAGAAATATCTGTCTCCCTCCCAACTGAATTACAAAAACTTCTCCAATAATCCCGTTTTGCATTTGTAACAATTCTTCTTACATTTGCTTGTAATTTCCTGTATTCATTCAGATTCTGAAAGTTGCGATTTCTTTTTAATAATTTCAAAGCTTAATTTTGTTTCTTGATAACCTCAGTACATTCTGATGTCCACCAGGGCACCAACCTTATTTTCCTCCCCTCACCTTTCTTCCTTACAGCCTGATTAGCTGCTTCTATGAAAGTGTTACATATAGAAGCATTTAAATCATCAATACTATTACTCATATCCACTTTTAACATTTTTATTTCACTACTGTTCCTAAATGTTTCCCAAACTGCAGACCTAAAACACCATTTCTGTATCCCTTTTATGTCATACTTCTCTATATTTAACTTTATTTCAGTCATAGTAGGATAATGATCACTTCCTATTGTTGTTTTATTGACTACTTGCCATAAACAACCACCTCCTAAAGAATCTGAAACTATTGTTAAATCTATTGCTGACTCTGTGTTATCTCTTACATTAATTCTTGTTCCACTCCCATCATTTAAAACTACTAAATTTTTAATATCCATTATTTCTTTAATTATTTCCCCATTTTGATCATTATGATTGCTCCATAAAGAACTATGTCCATTAAAATCACCCCACCAAATCACTTTACCCTCTAAATTCGTTCCTAGTTCCTCCATTAACTCTAATGTAAGTCTTTTACATGGGTTATAAAAATGTATTATTTTGACTTTTCCATTTACTGTCCATATTTCAAAAGTAATATATTATAACTCTTCCTTTAGCTATAACTCTATATTGAATCCCCTTTTTTATAAATATTATACACCCTCCTCCTGATCCTCCCTCTCTATCTCTTTTAAAACTTTTATATCCTTTAACAACAAAATCAAGATTTGGTTTAAGCCAAGTTTCTTGAATACAAATGATATCAATATCTTCCTTAAAATCTTTAATAAATCCCTTAAACTCTTTTCCATTAGCAATCAGGCTTCTAGCATTCCACTGTAAAATAATCAAGTTGTTCTCTCTTCCTGACCTCCTACCTTCCCTTCTTCCATTTATTTCTTATTTATTTGCTCCCAGGATATTTTCTTTATACCAAAACACATTTCTGCTCCTTTCACAATTATTTTGATTTTTTTCTTTTTTATGTTTAACTTGATCTGTACATTAATGACATAAGCAACAAACAACATAATCTTCTCAACTGTCACCTCTGTGTCTGTTTTAGTCTGTCTTTGCTCTGGAGTTTGACTCATTTGAACTTTTGCTGTCACATCGTTTGGCTTCTTCACTCTCTTTGCTGCTTCTGCATAACTTATATTATTCTTGACTTTTACTTGTTGGATTTCTACAGCTTTTTTCCGCCCTCCACAGTTACAACATGTATCCTTTCCATTTTTGCATTCATCATATCCATGCCTATCTCCACACTTTGGACATCCTTGTTTCCCCTTACATACTGCTGCTATGTGTCGATATCTCATATGTATGAGCATATGCATTTGTAACATCTTAGTGGAGGAAGGACATATGGTCTGACAGGAAAACACATACACCCTACTTTTATTCTTTCTGAAAGAACCACAGCTTGAAACTCCAACATCACAGAAAGACTTTCCATTCTTTTACCTTCAACTGTTCTCATCAGTCTTTTGATTTTGCTCACTTCACCCCCAAATATACTGCATCTGAACTTTTCCAGATCTTCACCTACCGGAATACCTGAAACAACTCCTCAAACTACAGCAGACTCTCCCAAAATCTTTATTTCTTTCACCATCTTCTTACAAATGCTCTGAGTGTTCATCACTTTATTCTTCTGCTCTTCACTTCTGACTATAATCAATAGATTCCCATCTCTAAGAACTTTAGCAAGTCTCAGCTCTCCAAACTCTTTATTTAACTCTCTTGAGAGAGCTAATGGGCAAAATTGAACCCTTTCCTCCTCATTTCTAAATTGTACAATCATTTTGTACTCCTGTCTAACATTCCTCTTACTAACAGCAGTGTTTTCATCAGAGCTAATTTCTTCCAGGCTTCTTTTACTGCTTTGCGTCCCTTTCACAAAATCTTTTTTTTTTTACTTCCCTCTTTTCTCGACCCTTTACCACTCCGCACAGGAGTCCAAACCCACAAAATCCATCACATCATCTCCCTCGTCCTCAACCTGAGATGCCATAATGATTCAGTCACAAACCAGTTTATGCCAAAACCGCCACAACTCACTGACACTCCAACAGGTCTCAGTCTGACTACCGCGTTCCTCTCCAACCCTGCTGGCAACCTACAGCTTCAGTGAAAAGAAAAGATAAGAATCAGCCTGTCACATCAGGCCCTGTTAGTCCTGTTTTTTTTTTTTCTTGTTTTGTTGTTTTTACTCAAACTCCCAAAAACCTCGAACCCTCAGCCTTCACTCATGTTTTGACAACTTCAATGACGACATTTTCTTTGTTGTATTTTTAACAAAAACATCCATCATTGTAAATTTGATTAACTTGAGACACAGGTATCCTATTGGGATTTTTTAAAATCTGAACTCATTACCTTCAAAGAAATGACAATGAATAAAAATGATCCAGTTTTGCAGCGTTATTAAAGGAGGCTTTATTTTATTTGTTAGGTTATCCTGCACTATAAAGCAGGATTGCAGGATAGAAGTCTGGCTAAAATATTGGAAAGCTTGAATCTGCCACAAAACAACAACACATGTCCTAAAAAAACAAGTTAGCAACAGTAAAACATCCAAACACAAAATACACTTTCTGATGTATTCCAAAATCTGGGAGCTAAAAAAGACAGAAATATTTTTTGTTTGCAACCTTTGTAAGTCCAGACTTAAAAACAACTTGATTTCCGATATCAAAATAAAAGTTTTGGACTTTCAATATGTTGATTTGTGGTCATCTGACCAAGAAAACATTAATGACAGAAATGTGGTCAGAGCATAATTGTGGATAAGTTGGGTGCAGTTAAAACACTGTGCAGGTTTAAGGTGCCAGTCAGGCTTAGGCAGACACTCCCACCATTTAAAACGCAATCTCAACAGCAAGAATTAAAATCACCTTTTGTGTGGGAGTGTACAAAAGAAACCGGCTGAGCTGCATTTTACGTTATTCCAACCAAAATTTGTGCTTCTTTTATGGGTTATAGAGAGGGTTACAATAATTAATAAAATCCTAAAGAAAGACGGTGTTCTAAGTGGCACGTCGGCTGCTAAGAATGTGGATCAAAAAACAGAAGTGGAGTCGGAGAGTAAACAAAGATATTTATTGTGGAGATGAACTAATAGCTAAAGGAATAAACTAGAGGACGTGAAGAAAGCTGCAGCTGCAGAGTTATCAGAGCAGTGACTGTCGGCTCTCCTGCAATTCTCCATGTTAAAATAAAATAATCAGAAACTAATATGTTCTTTGTCTAATTACATATCATTTTGGACTGATGCAGCTTTAAGCACGAACCCATTTTGTTTGCCTTCTAAACATCTTGAAAGTTATGTTTGATATTATATCCCCTATTGGGAAATTTATATGTGTTACATTGATATCTACAAGCCCACAACTTATAACTAATATCTTTGTCAATCTGATGCACAAAATGTTGAAGGTTAAATGTCCGAAGCCCACCGATGGAGATAACCTATAATGTTTCGCTTTATTCTTTACTGGCGACTGACGGCACAGAGCTCGTGAGGAGAAGGAGGGATGGTGAAGCCCACTGCTGGAGTCAGATCCAGCTCGTCTACGGAAACTCCAGGTGGAGGCGAGAAATGGAAACGCTGAAGAAGCAAGGTGAAGAAGAGGAACAGCTCCATCTTTGCCAGACCCTCTCCAAGACACGCCCTGCGACCTGAAACAAGGAGAATATTTCACACGTTTTAATCCAGCCTAGTGCGGAAGACTATTTGGTCAATACAAAAAAAAACAATTGACATGTTTTACCTGCAGAAAATGGTAAGAAGGCATCTCTCTTGATGAAGTTTCCCTCCTTGTCCAGGAAATGAGAAGGGTTGAAGGTGTGAGGGCTCTCCCATTCCCTCTCATCATAGAGAACCGATGTAAGGAGGGGTATCACAGTGGTTCCCTGAAAGTTAAAATAACAGCCTCATCATCCTTCTTTTTTGTTAGAAAGCCTTTTAATATTCCCCACTTGCTGACCTCTTTAATAAAGTATCCCTGGAAGGTGACATCACGACTGGTTTTGTGTGGAATGGCCATAGGGACGATGTCAGCCAGCCTCTGTGTCTCATGGATGACAGCATCAGTGTATGGCAGGTTTTTGCGGTCCTCCACTCTCACTTCACGGCTTCCAACCACCCGAGCCAGCTCCTCCTGAACCTTCTCTGCAATAAACAAGAAGGGAATTATAAACAGCGTCCCCGTGCGTAGGTCACAGTGACCACCAAAAAATAAAAGGCTAATATGATAGAAAGGTTGCTAGTTTCTCTTTAATACTAGAGTTGACACATATGAACAAACCTTGCATGTAGCTTTAAGTCTCGAGTCAAAATGTTAATCCAACTGAACTTAAATGTTAAAGTTTAACTGGACTTTTTTTCATATTTCTCTAGGATTTCAGTCATTAAAGCTAAACGAAGTTAACTAAAGGCCGACAATGATAGTACATCCAAAGTTAGATGAGGATCCTAGAATAGAAAAACAGAAAATGATAGAAAGTAAAAAATGATTTTCCCCCAGAAGCTTTCAAAGTTTTTTAATGTAAAAAGGACTTCAAAATGAGAGCTTGTTTCATTCTTCAAATCCTGTTAGTGTTAAAATCAGCTATACCCATCCAACATCTCAATATTGTGTGTTGTATGTCACAGGAAAAATCAAGTTAGAGCATATTTGGGATTTGCGAGGAAAATAATAGATTGTTTTAAACTACCTTCAAAATGCAAATATGCTAAGTGTGGCAGGCATGTAATTATCCTCGCAGGCCCAGTTGCTCTAAAATTACTAATTGGAGACCAATGCAATACATATAATTTAAAGTTTAACAAATGAATAGACAAGAGTCCATTATATTTGTGTTTAGTCGCCCCCTGACCAAATGTCTGAATCAACAGCGGCACATTTTGGGGGCCTCTTTCTCCTGGTACTCTTAAACATATCAGCCTCCCAATATCACTGCAAGGATAAACAAGTTTAAGCAATGAATCTATAGGGTCCAATTATGTTTAAAATTAAACTCATGTATTTATTTACATCTGTAGAAAAGCTACGAGCCACATGAAATCCACTAAACGTTGTGTGTCTGAAAGACTTTTACATTAGTGTCACCAGTCTAAATGCAACAAAACGTACTAAAACAGACGTTTTGTAATAGTAAATCAGTAAAGCCGTTTTGTGTTTCTCACCCTGTATTTGTGGATACTTGGCCATTAGCAGCAGACCCCACCTCAGTGTTGCAGCAGTGGTGTCGGTCCCAGCAGAAAACAGATTAGTTACTGTGAATACAAGGTTCACCTCAGTGAAATGAGTGTCTTTCACATAAGAGTCCTGAAAGGAAAAAACATAAAAAAGATATGCATGAAAAAACGACACCCTCGATGCTGTCATCATCCTCAAAGATCTGCTTTGTGTTGCTTTGCCTCCTCTTTCTGCTTCCGAATCAGAAAACAGTCCACGAGTCCTCTGCACGTCTGGGGGTTCAGTGTCTCCTTCAGTTTCTGGATTAAATCCTTCACATCTCGGATCGTCTTCTCTACGTTTGTTAAAATCACCTGACGTTTTTTTATCCACTTTACCAGTCGGGGAAATGTGTTGTAGAGCTACAAGTGAAATAAAATAAACCAAATGAAATTGCAAATTTTGCTAAATCCTTTTGCATTGAAGGAGTTAATCTAAAAATTAAAAAGAATAACTAAAGTGGTGGCAGTGAGATCTAGCAGAAAAGTGCTACTAGTGCAGGTAGGGTGGATGGATGGATGGAGTTAAATAGATGACAATTCAGGAATAACATCTATTAGCAATGAATAAAAAAGCAGATCAGTCTTAATGATTATTTATTTTACATTTTTTTAAAGTCATGTGTGTCCTTATACTTCCACCTCACATGTTTTGCACTTTTCTCTTTTGTTGTTGCTTTTTTGCTTCAAATAATAATTTACCTTCCACACAAATAACATCCATAGTCACGCTCTTACAGCAAAAGTCCATCTTTGAGAAGAAGCTTGTCATTAACAAAGCCGAGCGAGTAAAACTTTAAGCTCACCTGGATTTCTGCCGACCCCGACAGGCTTATGGACTCATTGGCTCGAGCAACAAGGTTTCTGAATCGAGGGTCATCGTATTCGAACCTGCTTCCGTAGACGATGGAGGAGATGATGTTGGATGTTGCATAATTTATTGGACGCGATGTGTTAAATGGTTTCCCTGTGGAGCAGCAGAGTGATTCTTTAATCTTGTGCTGGGAAAATGTCGTAAAATTCACTGATTAAATCATTTCAATGAAGAGTTTGGTGCCCATTTCCTAGAGAAATACAATATTGTGTCACACCTTCATGACTTTCGAAGGTCTGAATAAGGTGTCCACACTCTTCTACGATTTTCTCCTCTGCAACTCGCTTCCCCATCCCAAAGTCTCGAAGGCTGGTGATTGCAAAACGACGCAGCTCCTTCCATCTTTCTCCATTTGAAAACAGGATTCCTTATATGGTGGGCGAAAAAATATAGAAATGTTATGATTAAAGAATTTGTATGAGACCTTGTAAAACTATTTATACCTCTTACCTTGAAAGGCAGCTCCTTTAACCTGATATTTAACTAAAATCCACTGCTGCCACCGTCCATCAGAAGTTACCTAATTACTAAATAATATTCCTCTTTCTTTCTCTCCCTCCCTCTCTCTACGTCTTCCTATGAAACACCAGTAAAAAAAAAAACTTAAAGGCTGTAAATGGCTTGCAACTAGAATGAAGGTTCACTATTGCATGTAAATGACATGCAGCTGGATTTGGTTAAATCAAAGCTAGAATGGCCTAGTTAAAGTCCAAAAATGAATTACACCTTTAAAATCTTTAGCCTAATTTGAAAAGTGATGCCTTGCAAATACTTTCCATTGAATCTCAATAAGCTTGAGGTTTTGGAGCTTTTAGCGTCATATCTCAAAAATCTAATTAAAAATGAGTGATACCTTTTTAGTAATTAGTGATACTCATACTGCAACTTACCATGACCTTTGTTTAGATCATGAAATATAGGTGCGATTTCTCTTTCTCCAAACTCGTCTGCACAGCTGACCAGAGCCTCTCTGACCGTCTTGTACCCGGCTAGGACAACCACTTTTTTTGGTCCAAAATACACTGTAAACACTGACCCATATTTCTTGGAAAGCTGGATGGATTAAAAAGACAAATGCGATCAAACTTACAAGTGTTGCAGACATTTGACCCAGCGGCTTCAGTAAAAACAATACAACTCACCTGACACAGGGTTTTGTGGGGCCTCTGGAGATCAATTTGCAGCAGGTTGCCAAGCAGAGGGAAAGGCTTCGGTCCTGGGGGTTCTCTACCTGTTTGTCTGGATGAAGAACTAAAAGAAAACAAATAAAGGATCAACAAAACGACAACTACTGCCATCACAGTGGTAGTTGTGGAAAAGAAAGAGAACCCATAATCTTTCAAAGGCTCCATACTCTCAGCTGCATATGATCTTCTTGTCTGAGTCTACAAAGGACTTTTTGTTCCTGTAGAAAAACTCATGGGACTCCTTCTTCTATAGGCTGGCTCTATATTGGCCACACCCACTTAACCTTTGCACACCATTTTGTATATGGTGGCTGAGTGATCTCAACCTCACAGAAATCACAAATATCATAGAAAATGGATTTATTTTCCTACTACGATGGTATCCTTTGGTATTGATAAGGAACTGATCTGACGATTCCTCTATGGATGTACTGGTAAATAATGTATATGCTCTTATGGTTTCTGACATGTTATGCCCTGTTTTTCTTTTCAGATGTGTGGTAGGTGTAGACAGTAAAAGCTCAACCCTTACTTGATCCATCAAATAGGCTTGTACTGTGAGTTCTGTGCAACCGTATCAGGTTGACTGTAATTACTTACCTTGTGTTTTTGTTCTCCTGTGATTGTGATGAAGACATAGATGGCGTGAAAGCATTCCTCTGAAGTTTCACAAACAAAGTTGAAAACTGATCCATTTTTACATTTGGGGGAGAGAAGAGGTTTGTCTTACTGTAAAGAGCCAATGCTAATGTTGCTTCAGCCTTTAGGGCAGCTTTTCAAACCCTGCATGGTCTTTGTGAACCATTTTCTTTAGCTGGCTCTGTGCACTTTTCATTAATTGGATGCCATCCTTTTGATGCACCGTGCACCTCATGAATTAAACAAGATATGTATAAGGATTGAAGACTATGTTTTAGACATCAGCATTAAATAGCAGGATGCGTAGTTTAATGTAACGCAGAGATAGAAAATGTGTTCATTATTTAATTCCCAGATGAGAGAGTGGATTTTATTTCTGTTTCATTCAAATATTTCTTGCTGTAATAATTTTATATTTATCCTTTAACAGAAGCCGCTAGTGTTAATCATACAAGAAAAAACTCACCATCAGGTATTAATTATGATTATGGTGTTTTTACCAACAAACATAGATAAAAAAACAACATTTTAAATAAATGAAGTTGCTACTACCTACAAAACAAGGTGTGAACTTAATTTAGTTTGTTTATATATATATATATATATATATACATACGCTTGAGCTGCTGTTTGGGTATTTTTCCCCCAGGGAAAGCTCTGACACCAGATTCCCG
The DNA here is from genome assembly GCA_032876305.1 of Orestias chungarensis. NCBI lineage: Eukaryota > Metazoa > Chordata > Actinopteri > Cyprinodontiformes > Cyprinodontidae > Orestias > Orestias chungarensis. The sequence goes on along the minus strand of JAVLVB010000791.1, from coordinate 1,066,411 downwards.
AAGTCAACCAGCCATAAATGTATGTTTTTACCCTTTTTTAGGGTACTGCTTTAAATTTCCAATGATAGAGAAATCATCACCTCATGATTCTGCGGCTGACTTGCTGTTGTGGGAGAGAATTCAAAGTGCAAGTTTTAGCAAGTGGAAGTGAATTGCCAAAGGCAGAGACCGTGATCCTGGCTGTTCCCAACCCATTTCCTCTAAATGTTAAGCCATCAGAAACTATTAACAGGACAACACCCGAGGATAGCATCCCCCATAAATATGGTAGGCCACAGTAAACAAAACCCTTAAAACTCTTATGTTCTCAGCTGCGCGTCATTCTGCAGGTCAGCTTGTTAATGCCATCTTTATCTAACCTTGGGGCACCACAAGGTATCAGATTCAGATTTAGGTAGGTCTTCCTCCCTTATGCACACATAATCTTTGTGCTGAACTTCCAGGCTTTAGGAATGTATATTTATCTTCCTGGACAAATTGAATTTTGTATTATTTTTGCATTGCGTTGGATCTGTTTGTCACAGAAGGAACAGTGTAAGGTAGTGATGTTCCATCCTGGGTTAAGCAGCCTCTCCATCTTCTTGACATCTTCTGAACAACAGAAAGGCAATCCACTATTTTGCATGTGTTCAAACAAAGGAAACTGGCCGAGCTACTTTTTCCTTTGTCCCAGGCAGCCGATCTGTAGCCGATCTTTCACTGGATAAAGAAATGTTTACAATAACTAACACAAACCTAAAAACGCATGACGTTTGATATTTATTTAATCATTAGGCAATGTATGAATCTGATTGTAAAGGTCCAGGTGTTGAGAATAAATGGAAAAGGTCAGGAAGCAATTAAAACACGTTCCTGGTTTATCATGGCTGTATTAAACTAGCTTTAGTTTAAGCATATATTAACAAAACATTACAACGTAAGTGAACAAAAGAAAAAGTTTGACATTTTCTGTTGAAATGAGAAGGTTTGAAGTTGTGACAGTTCTTCAAACTCACTCTCATTATAGAGAACATGATGTAAGGAGGGGAATCACAGTGATTCCTGTGATCAGAAGTATCAAGATTTGGGTTGAACTAAAAGACGTTTCTTTTCATAAGAGAAAAGAAACGTCTGTGTTTTAGTGAGACCGAAAACATAACTTGAACATTTTTTACAAAAACACTTCTACAATCTGTGGCCTGTACAGCGTTTTAATATATTCTTGAATTAAAATGAGTACAACCATTTACTGTACTACTGTAAAAACAGTGGTCAGAGTGAAAAAGACAGACACCGAAACCCAGCAATGTAGGTATTGACATCATGGTGTTTTTATTGCTCCTCCCATAAACCTTTAGGTAGGTCATCCTGCCTTATGCACACATAACCTTTGTGCTGAAACTACACAACATCAGATACAACGTATTTATATGAAATAACTGCACAAAAGTACCCCCAAAAAAGGACAAAACTAAGGTTTTGTTCCTCCTGGAAGCAGCCGACAGAAGATGGGATTTTAATCTCTACCCTATAAAGCTAAGTAGAACTTTTTCTACATCAAGCATTTGAAATCTTAATGTAAATCTAATCTCATTTTAAAAGATGGGTTTTTGTTTGAGTACTAAATAATCTGCAAGTTCTTCTGCTACTGCTTGAAAGGCTTGAGACATTTAAGAAAGCCTGGTGTCGTTTTAAAGCACACAGACAACTAACTGTATTACAGATGATTACAAGAAACCCCTTTTAAAGGACCTAGATGCTTTAAATCTAAAAAGCATGCAGACAGCAACCAAGAAACCCTCTAGGGTTAAGAAGGTAACGATTACTGATGAAATCTTTAATGTTTATAGAGGTTTTTAACCTTTGAACAACACTTTTTGTCACAGTTCTCTGCATTGAAGTTTTTTTACAAAGCGTATAAATGAAATGATCCACATTATTTTAATGAATAATCAATCACCATATTGTTAACAATCAGTTGCCGAATGGCAATTTAAGTGTTTTTGTGGAGGCCAGCAGATTTAATTTAATCTGAGAATTACAAAGAAGTAACTGTGTATACAACTGTGACTTTACATGATTTCTTAAAGGGTGCTAATACAACAGAACACTCATCCTCAATTTCCTCAAAGACCAAAAAATATACAATTCAAATAAAAACATAGATCATAAAATGATCTTCCGCTTTTTTTTTTGTCTTTAAACAAACAATCCCAGCTTTACTAGCTTCAGGTCTGCCTTTCTTGCTGTGTAAAGAAGGAAAAACCACAGTCAGACTCAAGAGTTTGCTCCCATTTGCATGTAGAGCATTATTTAATTTAAAAAAAAAGGACAGCAATACATACAGATTTGACATGTTCGGTTCCATGTTACAATGATGTGAATTCCCTTTATATTTAACATATGACACACCATATTTCAGCAGGACGTAATCATTAAACACTAGCAGTGCGCACATTTTAAATGTTCATGCCGTAACTCCTTTAAAGGCGACAAATTAATGGAATTGAAATGTACAAAACATATTGTAAAAAGTCCTAAAAGTAGAAATTAAGATTCGTGTTGGACGGCACTAATGCAAGCATACATGTATTTCTGTGATTGGTCCGTCTTAGTATAAGGACATGATCTCATTATTTGTCCTGGGATGTAATAAGGTTGAAGTATTAAAAAAAAAAAAAAAAATGTAGATAGGAATATTTCTAGACACTACGCACGTCTACAAATTTGTCTTTGGAAATGTAATGCTAACATTCCTCGATCTGGGGTGTAATTCTTAACCAAGGATATAAGAAAAGGACAATAAAATAGAATGGTGAATAAAATTTCCCAAAGAGAAAAAAAGGTTTGGTTATCTTAGAAATCATATTTATTATTCGTGGGTTGATTTACTGCCCTTAAATTTAGTAATACGTATTTACCATGTGCCACTAGCAGATTTCCTGTAACAACCTCTAAATTGCATTGGTTTACATTCCTGCTGCTGCACACTGCTGCAAACCAACAATCACATATGCCGAAAAATGAGAAGTACAGACTGTAATCAGGAATTATTACATACAATCTGAAGATAGTTCTTCATTCTTTTAAGGACTCATTCCTCCAATTTCCGTGATTTTCCTCATTTAGACTTCATGCAAACATCACACCAAAGTCCAGTCTTGAAACTGAGCACGAGTACCATCGACATTGGGCAACAAAGTCAAGAAGTTCTGCCGTATCTGTAGTTTTTCCGTACGGTGCAGCATTCAAATTAGAGTTTGTTGGATAAGGCTCGAAGGTGCACAGCAGCGTCACAATCATCAGTGGTTCGTTCTCCTGTTATCGGCACAAAATCTCGGGAACATAAGTAATAAAAGTCATAAATACAAAACAAAAAGAAAAAAAACAACGTCTGTACAAATATAAAGACACACATATTAACCCTGTCACGCGCGCCTCAGTGTAGCGGTTGAGGGCCGTCATTGGGTTTGACTCGATTAAAAAACAAAAAGGTGCAGATCTGAGGGTTTGTAACTTGGTTCAATCGTCACCTCAAAGGCGTGAACGAGCGCTCAAGGTCTCAGACCGGACCGCTGACTTTGTTAGTGTTGAGCTTCATGTCAGAAATGGAGATGGAGTCAAACAGGGGTTTTTGTTTCCACCTTGCAGACGGGTTTCAGGTCAGCGCTGGAAGCACTCCTGGCTCCTCTCACCTACTTCCGGTCGGTCTGTGTGCAGTGTTGGAACTGAGCAAAGCTGAGGAATACTTGCTCCAGGGATATCTGGCTCACGCAGTAGTCTTCGATGCGGTACTTCTCTTTGGCTGCCTCCAAAGTGCCGAACACCTGAACAGCAGAGCCGGAAGAAGACCAAATGTCATTAAATAATCCGTGGACTATTTAATGACTTATCCATATTTATCGTACACTTATTACAATTACAGTTGTAATTGTATCCTGGAGCACTGACCTCCCGATGAACTTCAATAAAATGTTACAAACCGATTATTTTGGCTTCAAAAGGACAACAAAGAAATATTGAGGAACATGTTTTGGTTCTGTTAAATGTTTTCACATTCCAATTTTCATGTCTGTTTAGACGTGTTTCACTTTGTAACTCGTTTCACTGATGTCCAGAAATAAATACTTTTTTAATGATTTTCTTTAGTGCCATTTTCTTAAATGTATTGTGTCTTAGTTCTGATGATTTATCAGTTCTGCAAAGGTCGTTTGTCATGTTAAAGTTTGGTTTTGTTCTTATTTTTAACAAAAATTCGCATGTTTTCACATTAGTGCCTTTTTTTTAAATGTAGTTTCTGTAAATATTTATTACCTCCTTCTGTTGCCTCTGCATGTAACTTCATTAAACTGGTTAGAAATGTTTCACCAGAAAATGGTTTAAAACTTTTGGGGCGAAGCCTTTTTGAAGAATGTAACTCTTCTGCCACTTCCAATAGAGGGAGCTCTAACTTAGCTGAACTAAAGACATATTCTATGTATTACCTGAACAAGCAATATAGTTTGACTTATACACAGGGACTGTACCTGAGCCCAGGTCAGGGTCTTATCTGTAAGATGGTAGTGAACCATTCCCTGGTGCTCATCTTTCAGTTGACTTCCTGTTGTGGGAGAAAGTTCAAAGTCAGATCTGGTTGCTAGCGCTGTTATCACTCGAATACCTTTTCCTATTCTGACACCTCCCACCTGGAAAGGTGCTTTCGATGAAGTCTTTAAAAAGCTGCAGTTCGCTGTCCTCCAGATCCTCATCCTTGTGGACTTTCGCCAGCAGCGTGTAGCCGCTGCCAAACTTGCTCTTCAGATGCTGGGGACTCCCGAGGCACTTGAACTGACCGTTGACCATCACTGCCAGCCTGGTGCAAAGGGCCTCGCACTCCTCCATGCTGGTGCGACAGCATATCCATTTAAACGAGTCGTAACAAATGCAAAACATAAAGATTTTTCTGTCTAACATGAAACAATTAATGAATAGATCACCTGTGAGAAGTGATTATTATGGCCTTCCCAGACTCCCGGGTGCGAGTGACTGCATCCCACAGCAGCCTCCGGGCCACAGGGTCCATGCCTGTGGACGGCTCGTCCAGGAAAATGACCGGAGGTCCACCAATCAAAGCCATGCCTGCACTCAGCTTCCTCTTGTTACCTCCACTGCATGAGTTCAAACGCCTGTATTATTAATGCATGTAACGACTGTGTGATCTACTTATCTGTGTGGGACAGAGCTCCATTCACCTGTAGCTGCGGATCAGTTTATCAGCATGAGGCTCCAGCAGCAGCGACCTCAGGACGTTCTCCACGCACCCGGCCACATACTTCTCCGGGATCCCCCTGAGCCTGGCGTACATGCTCAGCGTCTCTCTGCCCGTCATGTGGTCCAGCAAGGCATCAAACTGAGGACAGTAGCCGATGCGCTGCTGTACCTGCGGCGCCGACATAAACGCTGGCGTCAAACCTGAGCTCTGTCACTAAAACAGCGTTCCTTTCCCTGTCCCACCTTCTTTACGTCCCGCAGGATGCTGTAGCCATCGATGTAGGCGTCCCCGGATGTCACGCTCTCATCGCCGGTCAGCATCTTAAATGTCGTGGTCTTCCCTGCGCCGTTGAAGCCCAAGAGGCCAAAACACTCCCCCTTAGCAACAGCGAGAGACAGCCTGTCCACAGCCAGCAGGTTCTCCCCGCTGCTGTAAACCTGACCGGGACAGATAATATTATTCTCTCACAGGTTCTCGTGTCAACAACACAACACGCGCTTACGCCGCGGCGACCTTGCCACTCACTTTGCTGAGCTCGTGCAGTATGAGAGGGCTGCCGACCATGGACTCCACCACCGGCTGGCACTCCAGGACCCGCTTCCTCTCTTCAGCCACATCCCGGTCCTCGGGAAGGAACGCCGCATCGTCTAACAGAGGCATCTGCAAAACATTATAAATAGCAATGTTTGCAGCTCTATTTTGAATCTTAAATCACATTTTCTGACATTACTTACAAGAGTAAATAAAAAACAATTGTACCAGTTTAATTTAAAAAATGTTTCTTTCTGGACTTTAAATTGGTTTTAATTGTATTTCTATACTGCACTTAATTGACTTTTTAGATATTTTCTGTTGCATGTCATACTTTCTTTTCCGTTCTGATTTGCAAAGCTGAACAGAAAAAGTACTCAGATTAAGAGAAAGTTATGACCTTTTTAATGCAAGAACAGTAACGTTGTGAAATGTAGTTTTAACTTCAGAACACGGCCATCTTTGTTTTAGCTTGTTTAGGACGCAATCAGACAAGTACGAACTGAAACTTCAGCGCCTTTAATCAGGAAACCTGTCAGGCCCGAAGCGTTTGGGTGCATCTACCTGTTTGCGTTTTCTGCCCAGAGAGGTGAAGAGTCTGCAGACGGTCCGGACACACTGCAGCTCGATGACGAACAGCAGTGCAATGAAGACGGCGCCCTGCACCGACAGGGACACCAGGAAGCGGCCCACGCCGGGGTCCGACATGGAGAAGTAGTTCGTCTGGTACGTGATGTCTGGAAACACAGAAACGCTCAGTTAAAGTCAGGATTTTCATTTTAAAAATAATAATCATTTTCTTCCGCTTACTTACTTAAGTATTTGCAGATTGTTTCGCTGATTGGACTCGAGGTGCAAAACTTTATGAACTCGTAGTTCTGGTAGAACTGACTCAATGACATTCCCAGGCAATAGTTTGGGAAGATCAGGAACACCTTATCCAATAAGTGCGACAAGTGCACCAGGTTTAGCTCTGCGAGGAAAGATGACAGAAAACAGAAATGATACGACGTTTCTTTTAAAATCTTTGTATTATTGTCTAATTGCATTTCACTCTTTTTCTAATGACAAACTGATTTGTCGCTAACATAGACACCTTCCCTCGTTCAGTTAAAAATTTGCACCTGCAGTTTCTTACCTGTCTGTGAACACTATCCCTCAATGCCTTCCCATACAATAATAACGACTATTGTATTTCGTAACAGAGACAGAAAGGAAAAAGGTAATCCGTGTGGTTTTGCTACAATAATAACTTTGTCCCTAAATTTCCTACTTCTTGGTAAAACCACTAATTCCAGAGTAATTTCTGGACGTTCTAAAATATTTCCTAACTGTGAAGCAAAAGGAAAATGCTTTATGCTTTTCCAAATAGAAATCTGACAGCTTGGCACATGTTTACATTGAACCAAACGTATCTAAGAGTCTGTCTTTCTGTAGCTGCACTTTTTTGGGGATTTCGTTGCAATTACTTTTTTGGTTTGCCTGAAGTCAAATGTCAGAGCCATGAATGGTCTCACATCAGTAAGCAAGTTGGAAAATATGGGGATTTGCTAATCAATTCGGTTTTAATCATGTATTTATCTTTACTCTATGGATGCTAATACATTCACAAATAGATATTGTGCAGCTGCACGAATAAAAGTTTAATCTGCAACTTTCACTATGTTCTAAAAGTTGCCATAATGGATCCCAAACATGCAGCTGCTTGGCGAACTCAGATTTTTAAGGTAGCATTCCTGAATTTTGTACAAGGATTTCGGAAAATCTCATTCTGGTGTACAAAGCGAACACTTGCCCTCTATCAAATATGTACATTTACAGTCTGTTAGTCTCTTTTCTGCCCATTTATCTTTCCTCCAAAGATCAAGCCAGGTAAGATTAGATCCAGACTCTATAGGCTTTGGCACAGATTTGTCTGTTGAGTCAGATTTTCATTTTGACCATGTCCTCCTAACACATTAAAATACTTTTCCATCAAATTTTCCCTGCTGACCATAAAGTACCCGCAAAAGCATGATGCTGTCACCTATATCTGTCTCGTGTTTGGAGTGATCTGCAGCGTTACTTCTCCATCACGCACCAAAATGTCTGCATGTAGATCACATCTCCTTCCAATTTCCGAGTAGTCTCTATATTGTATTCATCTGCTATTAATTCTCAATAAAATACATTGAAGTTTGGGAAGTTTCGTAAGGTTTACAGTTCAAAGTCTACAAGTGAAAAAAAATCCTTGTGACTTTTGTTTTTCGCAGCTCACCTGGGATGGTCATGATGGTGACAGCCAGAAACGTGGCGGTGCCGGAGATCATGTTAAAGATAGTGAGGCGCGTGTAGGCGGTGGCAGCAGTGGAGAAGAGGAAGCTGAGCAGATACATAAGAGGCACAATGGCCCAGCCATACAGGAGGAGGATCAGGAGGACGTCGATGAGATGGTGCTCCGCCACAAAAGCCTCCACTGCAAATGCTTGGAATACGACCTGGGACCAAAAAAACCCCCGAAATTACCAACAACTATTTAAGCCACACTTAACACAAGATAACTGTTCGCCTGGATTACACACTGACCAGCATTAGGAGGCACGGCAACAGGAAGTTGACCAGGTCCCACAGCAGGGCGGAGAACCAGAAGTTGGACAGGTAGACGCCGCTGACCTGCTGGACGTGCTTCGACTTGATGGACGACTCGGTTACAAGCAGCAGGGCGAAGGTGCTGGAGAGTGAGGCCATGCCGTACATCAGATTGATGGCAATGGCAAAACCAGTCTTACCCCTTAAGAGGACCAAAAGCAAAGATTATTCATTAATTTTTTAGTTTTTCATGCTTCTATTCATTTAAATCGGGGACATCCTCTCCTGTACTCACTCTGTGAGCTGGCTCCTAGCTGCCTCTGACAGGTTTCTAGGCATGGGGTAATTGCCTGTCAGGATGGAGGCGTTGGGCCCAGCCAAAAGTTTGAAAAGAGCATTGTCAACCATCATGAGCGCTGTTGCAGGTGTGTGGTAGCCCTGGTTGTTGAAATAGGCTGTCACCTCCGAGTAGCGCTTGCTCCTGCCAAGGAAAGAGGCCCCCACCACGCAGCGCTCATTAAAGCTGCCACCTTCTGCTTTCGCATTGGTCAGGACGTAATCAGTGAAGTCTGGGTGGTGAAAAACACAAAATAGATTGGGATTTGATGTAGTTATGCAGTTTGGTGGTAGCTTAATTACTATAATTTTCAGTTCATCTTTGAAAATTAGCTTTATTGTGTTTGATTTTTTGGAAGCATGATAGTGCTGCCTAAACTGTTATACTTTTTTATGTTGTTTTTTTTATATGGGACTAATTTAAAGTGCTAGATAATTATTCCGCTGGAAGAAAACTATTCTTTTTTTTTTTATTATTTCATATACCTAAAGTGGCTGTGGAGATCCATTTGTTTAGCAGACCCAATGAGATAATTAATAGAGCTAATTGCCCGAAAAATAATTTAAGAAAAGAAACAGTTAAAGCGCAAAAGACAAGTCTAAACTGAGAGTTTTTTTTTATCAAACTATATTGACGCATTATTGCGACGTCCAGTCTGGCTGAGCTGGAGCGTTTATGCACAACTTTGTGACATAAAATGGTAATTTTATTTCATTTTTTGTTGACCAGCCTCGTTGATCAATGGTGTGTTTAAGATCCTCATAGGCCGCCCCTTTTACAGTTGCATGCTGACATTTTTCAACCACCTGATCACATTTGCACCCATTTCTAAAGTCTTTGAGTTAGTGCACAAGTCTTTGTACTCCTGTGCCCACCAGATTATAAACAGTCTACGCTCCTTTGAGTTATATAGATTATTTTAGATTCTCAAGTGCCGATCTTTGGTATTTTGATTCACTTTTAACAAAGGAACTCTAATTAAACAGTTTTCACCAGGCTAGCCAGCTTTTTCTCTCCAACAGTGTCTCACCTGTGATGTTTCTGAGTTCACCCTGTTGGGCTAGCAGCTGGGAATTATACGTATTTGCCAAAGAAGAAGCAAGCGGGCCGGCGCCAGGCTGCAGGGCCACAGGGACCTTGGTGGGACCGTAGCGGCCGAGGGCCAGCCTCAGCAGAGGGGCGTTCTGGTGGTTGGGGATGGTGCGCGCCACCACCAAGGCCATAACAGTGAAGATCAACGGGACAAGGAACTGAGCCACCATCACCTTCCAGTTCCTCCAGCTGTACAGCGCCCTCTTCAGGAACATGGCATAAAACTGCTGCAGGTGGAGTCGGACCTGTCGGGGCAAAGCAGGCAAAACTCAAACCGAGCCGCAGAAGGTGTATGCCGGCTGCCGCAGGCCCCAAGCAATCTCACCCCTGTGTTCAGTTTAATGTTTGACCCATCCTCAGAGATGAGCGTGCCACTGTCTGTGAAATCCGTCACATCTGTCAGGCCGCTGATGCTGCTGGCGTCGTCGGCGGTCCAGTCGTGAGAGCGCCTCTCGTGTTGGTACTGAAGGGCCGGCAGCTGGATTGCCTGAATGTCCAAACTAGAATCCACAAGCTTTCCGACTCTGCCAACAAAAAGGTCAATGACACTTTATTTTTTATTTATTTTTTTACTGGCGCAACCTTAAAGACTGTGAACTTAGTCTCGAAAGAAAAATGAAAAATAGTAAAAACGGGAGAAATACGAATCAATAAACGAGCGGATTTAAAGACCACAGTGACGTAATGAGAGTGTAGTCTTCCTTTTAGTTTTTATTCAATGTTTAAAGCAGGACCATTACAACCTTTTTTCCCACCGAGCAACATTCTAGTTATTTCTCATAAATCAATAAAGCTTTTCCGGTCTTGTTTTGTCTCATTTTCTGCCAAAATATCTCCAGACATAGATGAATATCATTAATAAACACGGTTTTGGTTTAGTTTATAGGTTTCTCCTCAAACAAAAGTGAAAATACGGTCTACAATAGTGCTTCAATACATTTTTGAAACTATACATAACATAGTTTATTGCTGTGTTCCAATAAAAGCAAGTCATTGTCCACTTCTGATGTTTTTTCTTATTGTGTAACTTACCTGAACACACTGATAGATTCTCAGTGTGACTCGTAAATAATGAGCAGCACATTTATCATTAACCAGCCAGTTTCAGCAGCCTGTGCTGTAGAGCAACGTGTTTAGATGTGTGCTCGTGGTCACTGATACCAAATAAAGCACACAAGGAAGTAGAAAGATGTGATAAATGAGCACCAGGAACGTCAGCCCCAGGTTAGCTTGAACTTGAACACAAATATTTATCTAGCAAATAAAAGGCTGTTTTACAGGGTTAGGGTTACAGTGAGGCTTTCACAAGGAAACGATGAACAGATATCATTAAACAAGCTCAATAGAGAACAATTAGGCAATGCATCTATTGCATCAATGTCCATTATCTACGGCATAAAGTCGGTGCAGAACCAATATCAGTAAAACATTTGTGCCATACCTGAGGAAAACTTCTTCCATGGTGGTCACTGAGGCTCCATAGCTTGCAATACCAAGTTCCTCTTTATTCATTTCCAGCTCAGCGAACAGCAGCTCGAACCTGCATGAAGACACGGGTGAGGTGTACCAAGTAATAGCTACAAACATTACATTAGTCACTATATTCTTCCTATAGTATAGTTAGAAAGTGTACAGGGGTTTGTTTCCAGCGGTATCAGGCCAATAGTAAAGTAGAATAGTCCCTTCCCTCTCTGTAGTTGGCTAAAAAATAGTTAAATAAATAATACTAATTCATAAACTGTCCCCTCACTTACAAAAAAATATAATTTAGCTGGAAACATTTGTGGTTGCTTTGAAAAAGCACTCGTTTAAAACTACACTTGAAAACTATAAGAATAGAATATTTTTACTGTCATTAAAAGTGAAGCAGGGGGATGCAGAAAGTAATTAAAAGAAACTTTATAGTATTAGCGTGTTATACTTGTGCTGCTCTACAAAGATCAGAAAAACTCAAAATCGAAGGCTGTCTGGGAAAAAAAAGGCCACTACGTCATGTAATAACCGTAAAACCGAAAAAAACTGATTAAATTGTTAAATATTTGTATTTTACTGTGAATGCAAATGATTCATGCAGCGAAAGTGCATTCACACACACAAACTACTACTCAAGACTGATCCATAACATATTTGACTAGAGTTTCATCCTTAAATAATGTCAAAAAATTGACATTAAAAAATTGATTACAAATAAACATCCCTCTGGTGCTGCAGCTAATAGGATAAATAAAGGGTAATATATCATTCCCATTATTAGTCACTGACTCTGGGTTTTGTTAATCTAATACCACGGGTGCCTCCCACACTGTGACTGCGCTTTGGCGTGAATGATCTGAGGACGGATGACTCACTTGCTGGTGCTTTCCTTGGGCAGGATGTAAGAGAGCTCGGCCCCGGCGCTGCTCTCCAGCGTCGCGTTGGGAACATACATGTGAACAAGGCGCGTGATCTCGGACACGTTACAAAGTGCGTCTTTGACGATCACCATGTGGTAGCCAGCACCTGGTGGACAAGAGCAAACATTACGTTGTATATATGGTTAGATTTTTATTACTTTTGCCTCAGAATTGGAAATGCTGCTTCACCAGTCCAATTTTATTTAAATCTGACCATAGGTCCAATTGCTTGTGAAAAGGAAGGGATGTACTTTAGATGTAATATATGTGTGCTATTAATGTTGTTTTTTTCTTCTTCTAAAGACATTCAGTCTAAAGTCTTTAGAAAGGCAACTTAATCCGAGTATTTTAGTTTCCTCTAAGGTCAGAAATCCATACACACTCTCTCTTCACTTACCGTATTTGTTCTTCAAGAACAGCGGTGAGCCGCAGCACTGAAGCTCGCCTCCCGCCATGATGGCGATCCGGTCGCCGAGCAGGTCGGCCTCGTCCATGAAGTGGGTGGTGAGCAGGATGGTGCGGCCTCGTTTCTCACCCTGGAGAAGGTCCCAGGTGGCCCGTCTGGCTGACGGATCCATGCCCGACGTGGGCTCGTCCAGCATGACGACCTGCAGGCGGGAGCAGACGAGGTACTCGCTGATGGAGGCGCACGAGTGGCGAACGAATGACAGTGGAGACGGTTCTCACTTCTCCCAACCTTGGAGTCTCCAATGAGTGCAATGCCGATGGAAAGCTTCCTCCGCATGCCGCCAGAGAGGGTCTTGGAGCGGGAATGTCTTTTGTCCTCGAGGTTCAAGATGTGAATGATCCGATCCACCTCGTCTGAAATTCGCTCCTTGGTGAAGCCTTTCAGCTGAACAGTATTCATTCATTAGCATTACAGTTTTACGTAACGATTTTCAATTAACAGGCAAAGAGGAAGTTTTGACTTCTAGCTTTAAAGGTCATTAGTCTGATCTGCCAGCAGCTGATGCCTTAAATATGCAGCGACAGTAGTTCTAAAAAAGAAAAGCAGCAGCAGAAGACGCTACAATCTGCTAATTTCATGTTGATGTTTAGGTGTGAGCAGAAACCACAAGAATAATCTCATGTCCAGAATGTTTGCAGACTCAAATTAATCGCAATACCTGCGCGTAGAAGAGCAGATGCTCCCGCACTGTGAGGTTATCGAACAGAACGTCATGCTGGGGACAGAGACCCAGACTGCGTCGGATCAGAGCCATGTCCTGACAGATGTCGTACCCGCTTATGTAGGCTCTGCCGCTGCTGGGGGGAAACAGGCCTGCAGCATGAGGGAGAGACGGAGCAGGAACCTGTTAGGTGGCTGGTTGGATGCGCTCGGACGGCTTTGTGCATCGTGTCGTGTGTCCGGAGGCTGGTAACCTGTAAGCATGGACAGTGTGGTGGTCTTGCCAGCACCGTTGTGTCCAAGCACCACAGTGATCTGTCCCTCGAACATGTTTAGTGTCAGATCTCGTACAGCCTTCCGCGTCTTATTGCCCATTTTGAACTCCTGGGAGACAAATAAAAAAATGTAAAAAAAGAGCCAGAAGGAGAACAGCCAATTATCATAACATCTGCACAGCTGACACACAGCTCCTTTTATACCTTAAATACGATCAGTTTTAAGCCTCTTACCTTAGTGAGGTGTTTAATCTTTATTCCAGACACCACTCCAGCAGGCTCCTCCTCCATAAACTCTCCCTTCATAGCCTTTTCTGCATCCTCCTCTTCCTCCTTCTCGTTTACCATGACCACCCGAGGGCTGCTGCACCAGTATGAAGGCTGAACATTGGAAATTTAAAACAAACTGTGCATATAAACTCAGAAGAGAGGAAACGGTAGAACTAAACTGACCACCGTGACTTATATTTACACGAGTGGAGAATGCGTTTTCCCAACGACCACAATAAAACCTCATTTTCTGCACAGCATCCTCACACACACAATGGATGTAGACAGACGTGCGTCAGTGACTAAACCACACCCTGTTGGCAGTCCCTCGAATTCCTGGCCGTCGGGAAAACGATAACTACACGTAGGAGTTTATTCCTGTGTACGAACTCATGTGTACGGGTAGAAAAAATGATTGAGCAAAGTTGTTGTACAGATAAACAATTTTTGTGTTGGCTGGTAGGGAGTCTGTAGTTTACTGTTATTCTAACCAGCCGGACCTGAAGATCTGCTCCTGGCTGATATGTTTGTTTTAAACCCTTCCAATTTCCCTGTGTTAAAAAAAAAAAAAAACACTTTCAGTGAAAGCAGATTATCTCTTTTGGCTCTTATAGGCGCTAAATGTACATTCTGAATGAAGCATTTATAAACTAGACGTGTCAAAGTAACGCAGATAAAAGTAAATGATCTGCATCAAAAACTTTCCCCACAGGGAACCTGCAGACAAATCAATCTAGTCTAGGATATACGTCTTATATCCATGTTTTACACAGTTCTGAGTTGCACTAAACGCTAGCAGCATATACCTAGTAACACCAAAGAATAGCCTCTTCACGCACGCACATACATTAAGGTTACTGTAGTGTAATAAACATCAATAAACAAGAATAAGACAAAAGTATATTTAAAAGCATAGTTATTAATACTTTAGTTTGTCTTTACTGTTGATTTACATTTTTTGTCATATTAGACTCACTAGTGTTCAGTTATGGTTATGACTGTTTTATTAAAGAATGTCACGCTGATGTGCTCTAAGCAGTAAATAACATTAGCTCCTCCTTTACTGGGAGAGACAAAGCGAATAATTGTACATGCTAAATTGGTGAGAAAAGCTTTCGGTGTATTTTGTTGCGATGGCTGTTGGCATACCAGTAAAAAGAAGTAATACGGAAGAGGCACTCCGTACTCTCCGGGGAACACAGCCTCCATGTACCAGGCCACCAGGCCGTAAAGGACCGAGTCAAACAGTAGCAAGCTCAGAACCTGGGCCATGGAGAAGTCATCGTCCACCGTCACAGAGTCAAACAAGTTCGACCACTGGATCCCGGTACCTGAGGAGGGGGACATTATAAATACACGAAATGACAAAGAAGACTGTAGCAATTACAAGTTGGAGTCAAATCTTACCTTTGCCTTCAAACATTCCTATGAGCTGTGCTCCCATAGGCATGGCCACGTTGGAGATAAGGCAGGCCGACACTTTCTGAGCATGGCTCAGTAAGTCATAGCGAGGCCACAGGAACAAGTAAGGCAGGTAGCTGAGGAAATAGATGAAGCCGCCCGCCGCTGCTGCCACATTGGCTAGAAATCATCAGACAGAGAGAGAGAGATATCAGAAAAATTCAATAACACATATTACACTAAATAGCTGACAGGCTCTTCAAAAAGCCATTTTCTTGATTGGCAACGGGATTTTGGCCAGAGCTTCAGAAAAAAAGAAAGAAACAAAACACCAAGTGAGACAAAAAAGGAGGAGGAAGCAAAACTGACAGACTGCAAGAGCCGTCTCTGCGTCTGTTTCTAAGAAGCACAGCGTGAACTCGTCAAAGACCACTTGTAGCAGTCAATGTGACATTCTGGGCTCGGTTGGGACATGCATCGATCAATGGCCATTATCTCTTCCGAAAAAGTACATCTGTGGGAGGGAGAAAGCAGCCCCTTGACAGCTGCCAGCACAAAAGGAAGAATAAAGAGGGCAAAGGAGGTCCTCAGAGGAGGCTTCTGGTTGATTATGTTTCCCATGCTACATCTCATTCCTTCTGCATGAACAAGTCATCGTTTAAAAGGCAAATAAGCCGAGACTTAAATTGCAATCAGTGCAATCGCAGGGAAAATAAATCCATTTCCTTTTTATCGAAAGAAGTTGAATGAGATTAGCAACAGCTGACGGCATTTAAATAATATAGCTTATCAATCGCGCAAAGGGCAAAGCCGGGGCAGGCTGAGAGACGGCGGCGGAAAAGAACAGCAAGACTGGTAGAGTAGGTCAGCATCGCCGAGCAAAAGCGATAAGGAAAAGGAGTCATAGGTGAAACAAAACCGCGGTTCAATCCCATTTGGAAACAACAAATCAATGCGCGCATGCCAGAGTCTTAGCAGTGCTAACAATTCCTCTTTCCAAGATGTTTCTTTGTAAGAACTCCCAGGTGAAAAACTAAAGGTACATTTGTGCAATTACAACACGTGTGCAGCTCTCCTTGTAATACGCTGCAAACTCAAATAGTCTACAAATCCGTTTTAGCTGTGCTGTGTGAGATGAGTTCAACAAAATGGATCCTGGTGTGAAGGAGGGGAGGAGAAAAGGAAGACGAGACTGCTTTGCTGTTCAGGTAATCGGCGATGTTTAAAAATGTAAACGTACACTATGTCCTCCAGTTTTGCAAGAGGGTTTTGGTGGGATTTACTGGGAGCTCACAAATGTGTGATGCTGCGTTTAGTCTTTCACCGTTTGAACTGTGAGGGAAAAGTGTCATGTGAAATGAATTTGCCCACAGTTACAACCCAGAGAAAGCCAGTTAAAGTCAGACTTTCTTGCTCATGAGACAAAACCACCCACCTCTTGAGAAGAAGGCACTGATCATGAAGCTGTAGTTGATGGTTGCCACGGTGAAGACCAGCAGGAAGACGAAGACCAGCGTGGGGTCACTGTAGTTGAGCACTGCACCGTTGGGACTGACCTAAATCAATAACACGGGATGGTTGAAGGGACATGTGATGCCTGATGCAAAATGTAAACAGCGATGGAAGCACTTTTCAGAAACAAAAAACAAGCAAGAAGTGAAGGTTCACCGAGTGAACAGAAGTGTGTGGAGGTGTTCATCTGCAGGCAACAACTGTGAAAATATTGGCAGACAAGGGTTTTTATTTTTATTTTTTTATCTAACTTACAGGTCGTGTTTGGTTATCTTTCCTTCATCTTAGATTGGCAGCTTCCTGTTATATATCAGCTCATTTTAAGCAACACCACTGCTTAAATTCCCTTTTAAGCCGGCAATGCTGGCTCAATCTGCCCTCAAGTGTCGCACTCAAGAAGTCAAGTACGTCGAACGATCTGACAATCTCCTGAATTTGGCAACGGCACGCCAGAAAATCAGCCACGTGCTGAGCAAGTGGAGAAAATGTTTGGGCACTACTCCGAAAATAAATGGATCTCTTCTCCATGCTGGGACAAACTAAAATAAGCTACGACAAATCACAAAACGTTTGACTGAAATACACAATTAAGCTGTGCTAGTTTAGATAATCTCAACACAACTAAAATAAGACGAACTAAGGCCAAACCAAACTGCAGGTAACCAAGCTAATGTAACATGAGCCAAAAAAAGGTAAGTAAAGATACACTAAAGTAAGTCTGACTCAAAAAAGTGTATCTATGTAAGAATAAACTGGTCTGAGAACCATTTTAATTTTGCTTCTGTAACAATAAAAAAATAAGAAATGTTGTATAACAATAGAAAATTGTACAGAAATGGATGAAAATGTTCCATCAGAACAGGTTCACATGCGTTTTCTCAGCTTGAATGGCTCATAAACAAAAACCTTATGAGACTATGGGAAATAAATTCAGTCAGTATCTCATTAAAATGAAATTTTTTTCTTGTTTTAAAAAGATATAAAACCTGTCTCATTACTATGAGAAATATTCTCATTTTACCCAGATGCTGCCACTGAACTGATTTCCTGGCTCTAGCAGTTAAAGCCCTCTATCTTTGACTTTTTAACAAAGCACTAAAAAACCATTAAGAGTTCCCGTTCATCTCTCTCAACACAACTGAATCTTTAAAAATAAAATAAAAAACATGTAAAAACAGCCTTTTAAACAGTCATTACTAAAATTGTGACGTTTATAATGATAATTATGAAACACAATGTCAAACTAAACTGTGATCAGTGCATAAATAAGCAGATTAAAACAGAAATGCAAAAAGGCATTTGATTATTTTAATTTTCTTTCTGTTTCTTCTAAATCAAAGTAGAGGGAACCATTTTTTGACACAAACTTACCTGTATACAGAGGAGCAGAGTGACAAAAAACACGGAAATGGAAAGGAATAAGAAGAACATCAAGAACCAGGCGCTCCAGTGCAGCCAGTTGCTGAGGCCCATCATCCTCATGTACTCCTGAGACGGCCAAACAAGCAAAGACGATGTTTCATCTTACCAGCTGACATGAACATTCAAGCAGATCTCCAACCGGGAATCGTTACAACACCTTGAGCTTCCGTTCCTTCTCCTGCACCACGGCACGCACTATGTTGAGGGACGTGTACGTGAAGCTGAGCACTAACAGAAGAGGCAGCTGGTTCTGAATGGCCAGGATGAAGACGTCGTAGATGAAGCTCGGGTAAGGAAAGCGTGACAGAACCACCCTGGTCTGCCCCAAAAGA
Source organism: Orestias chungarensis (assembly GCA_032876305.1). Classification (NCBI taxonomy): domain Eukaryota; kingdom Metazoa; phylum Chordata; class Actinopteri; order Cyprinodontiformes; family Cyprinodontidae; genus Orestias; species Orestias chungarensis. The sequence continues at coordinate 1,047,919 of JAVLVB010000791.1, read as the reverse complement.
TGGTCTGCGTCGGTTCTGTTGTGGGATCGCATGATGGCTTTGTCCACTGCATGCTGGACGGCCAGAAAGCCCTCGCGGAAGTAACCTTGTTTAATACAAAATAGATGTAAAGACAAAAACGCCACAAAACTAATAGAAATGTGCATAAAATGCGAGTGGTTGATATTGAGCAAAGAACAGTGAACCCCACCAGGCGTCCCGCCCTCCTTGTCGTGTTGCTCCCTCGGTCCCGGCAGCTGGAAAAGGGGAAAGAGGCTGAGAGTATGCCAGTCCAGGTCGCTGTTTGGGCTCAGTTCGGACTTCTCCTTGGGTGGAGCGTTGCGTGGGGTGAAGGTGAAGCGCAGGTGGTAGCTAACCTGTACGACAGGAAGTTCAAATTCAAATAACAATCGCCTTGAAAGCAACGCTTCCTTTCTCTGGTACAGTCTAAAGCTCACTTAACTGGACCATGTCCTCAAAGTTGATACAAGAATGTGTTCAAATAAGTTATGTGCAGGCATAAGCAGCATGGCTATGCACAGCGTTGATTCCACTCAAGAAGACGACATATGTTCTGTGTCCGGTAGATAAACGCCTATTTGCTGAGAAACATTTTTATGAGCCCCAGATCCAAAGCAAGAGACACTGTAACGATGCTGGTTGAAGCTGGTGAGAGCGTGTCCCCTCGGGGAAACAACGCTGTAGGGAGAGGAAGACGCCGAACAGTTCAACTGAACAATAGGACAGATGCTGAGCTTCCTTTTTATGCAATTTCATGAAACTAAAATTGCGTTTGGACGTACATTTGAAACAGTAACCGAGACATTTTCTTCTCCAGATGTCACTATGCACTAACTGAAATAAATGGCCTCATGAGGGAACAACCTCACATGCGAGTGTTCAAACGACACCTCAGGACACTAGGTAGAAGGCTAATGCTCGGGTGGAGGTGTCCCAGAAGACACAGCCAGATTAGCTGCGGAGTGGCTTGAGCACAGAGGACTGAATGCTTTGAAGCGGCGTGGAAATGTGAGCAGCGGCGGCCTAGAAACCTGACACAAACACACCATTTCCGTCAGAAACAATGGGCCAAAACGAATGAATACCCGAAACGTTTGAACCAAATCGTACAGTTTGAAAACCAGTTCAGAGTTTAAGGGAAAACCAAATTACAAACATAAAGAGAGTTTTTCAAATTCAGTTTAGTCTGATTTAATATCAGACATTCTTAAAACGGTTGGTTTGATTTTACTTTTTAAATCTGTTTGTGTACAAACCTGGATTTGGGTAGAAATAAGCTGGGATTGATCCGGGTGCATATGGAAATGTTAGAAACTTGAAAAAAATAAATAAAACTATACACAATAAATGTGCCGTCCTCAAATCTAAACATACCGGTGTAAAGCCGCTAACCTGTCTGTGGTGCACAGCCAGTCTAGCAGGTCGAGGTTTAGCACATCTAACTATTTATACCTTGTGAGAAATGTAACCAAATCGGTTCAGTACGTCACACAAGTCTCAGCTAACTTTTTTACGAACCGTATTGATTTGTCACTATAATTTTTTGAACAATATGCATCTATTGCTTAATATTTTATGGTGACCGCATAACAAACTGAAATAAAAACTAATGAACTGAAGGCGAGTAGAGCAGGTTCGGCAGACCTGAGGCCGTGAGCCTGGCGGTTTCTTCCTTTACAGCACAGAGCTGTAATTTTCTAGTTTTTCTTGCTGAAAGCTACGTAATCGCATGTTTTATCTCAACGGTTACGCTCACTAAAGCAAATCCGATCAAGCTGTCAGCTCCGAACCAAAACCCCAACAGCATTTTAAGGAAGATGACCAGCTGAACCAGCAGCAGTGGTTTTTGTTTCTCCACCCCAAGAGAGAGGTGTTCACATTTGAGCATGTGTTTGGGACAGACCTGCAGCGGTAACGGTTCGTCATCATGACTGAAGGGGTGCTCAAAGATGACGACGGCCAGCAGCTGGTGCGACTGAGGGTCGGTTCTCACGTGCTTTTCAAACTGCTCCTCTGTCTCGAAGCCACGCACTGGAACAAAAACAACCGCAAACATTAAAGAGGCAGAGTTCTGGTGTTCAGCATCGGCTTCTTAGCTCCTAAATTTATCTCTCGTACGGCAGGGAAACAGTCAAGATTTGGCTGAATACTGTGACTTCCCCAAAACAGAGACAGCAACAATGGATATTTGTTTTTCAGATTTCTGCACAGTCTTTATTAAATCCGCCTCTTTCCCGGATTGCTCTTTTTTAATTTTTTTATTATTATTCTATGAAGTAAATACAAAGATATTGTGAGGGCTGCACAAACTGTGAGCATTATGTTGGAGCCAGGGGTCAAATCTGGGTCAGCGTCATAAAACAAACATTGCGTGAAGACAATCTAAGGGCAGAGAAGGGAATGCAAGCAGCTGCCAAACAGAAAAGCTCAAACAATAAATCGCCGAGGTTCCTGCAGAAACACTTGCAGAGCATTTCAGAAAAGTGTAATTGGAGATAATGGCGCCGCCTTGCTGCTGCGCAGTAATGGAAGAAACGAACGGAAGTATATAAATTAGAAAACGAAAAAAGATGAATTATCAAGAGAAATTCATCAGCAGCCACAGTATTTTTCACCAACGCAGCTTTTTCACATTTTGTCAGGGTGTAGCCACAAACCTCGACGACTAAATCAGCATCTTATGGGACAGATCGACACAGGATAGAGGACATTTGTGAAGCAGAATGAAAATTATGCATCGTTTGTTTTTAAATTGTTTCACAACTTAAAAACCAAAATAGTGTGATTTATATCCAGTCCTTTGTTCATATATTGCTGCACTTTAAATAGGCCAGATTTGCAGATTTACTGTGGATCTCTAGTTTCTCTAGAGGCAGCATCAGCGTTCTGGCAGCTTCTCTGATTAATGCAATCCTTATCCAGCCTTTATCATGACGGCTAAACTGATGTAATGAACTCGACTATTTTTGTTTTCAGATGATGGACTTTCTTCACTAATGTTCTCTGTTTCTATTGTATTTCTACTGAAATTAGATTACCCACCCAGGTAAGTACGGACAGAGAACTGGTAGCACTGGATCTGATTTAGTGGTATCACAGTAAGAAGGTGGAATAAAAATGCAATCCACTTCAGGTTTTTACAAGCAAAAACCATTGGAAACCATGCATCCTTATCCCCCCGTATCTCTTTTTCTACCGTTTCAGAAAATAATAGATTATTTAGTGTCGTGCATTTAGTGCCCCTGTAGCGTTGGTTAAAAAATGAAACCGTACTGTTAATAAATGTTTTACTTTTAAGCATGCTCTCCAAGCTATAACTTCAATGATCAAATGCACATGACAGTAATAAAATCTAATCCAGATAATGCCCCTCTGAGTTTCCCGTCCATTTAAATAATTTGTTAATAGGCGAGCTGGGATCTCACATGACTGACCACAGGAAATCTTGCAGTTGCAAAAACTAGCGCAGCCACTCCTCTTTGCTTCACGCTGCTGCCACACTTATGTGTGTGTGTGTGTGTGTGTGTGTGTGTGTGTGTGTGTGTGTGTGTGTGTGTGTGTGTGTGTGTGTGTGTGTGTGTGTGTGTGTGTGTGTGTGTG
>JAVLVB010000791.1:1008162-1025976 GCA_032876305.1 Orestias chungarensis | reverse complement strand
GGGGAGGACAGACTAACTAAGATGCTGTTCAGGGGAGGACAGACTAACTAAGATGCTGTTCAGGGGAGGACAGACTAACTAAGATGCTGTTCAGGGGAGGACAGACTAACTAAGATGCTGTTCAGGGGAGGACAGACTAACTAAGATGCTGTTCAGGGGAGGACAGACTAACTAAGATGCTGTTCAGGGGAGGACAGACCAACTAAGATGCTGTTCAGGGGAGGACAGACCAAGTGAGCGCCCAAATTTCCCTCCAGTGAAGCTGGCCTCGATTACAGCTGAAGTTTCACCAAGATTAAACCTTAAAGCTTCGCAGCACTCACGACTAACAAGAAAGCAACACGTTTCTCATGGATCCAGGCGATTTTCTACCTGAAATATTGACAGTTTGTGATAAAGTTACTGAGGGAACCCAGAACTGATCCAGACATTTAATCGATCCATGGATTCCTCGGAAGCTACAACGATTAATTTACTATCCTTTGTTTTTAAATAAGACGCTTAGGAAGAGGGAAAGTTACTTACCGCCCGCTTTCATTGCAAGTTGACTTTTCTCTTAGTAGGACGATGCAAAACTGAGGCCGCAGTTAAAACGTTGCGATTCTACAAGCCGTTCACAAGGAAACCATGGAAACGGCTATTTCTACTGGGGTTAACACTTATAAAGCTAATGTTGAGCCGCTGTAGCTGACTGATCTCTAAACAAGCCACTAAACAGTTTCCCTGAATTCAAATTCAAGCACGCGTCTTCGCCTGGCCCCGCCCCCAAAGCGCCCAAGGACCGCCCGCGCGCACGGTTTAAACGCTGCGCTCCGTTTGATTGGCGGAGAACGATGACGCGTCAGCGTGACAACGCGACCCGTTGATTGGTCGCTTCCGGAACGACAGCACCGATTGGCTGCTCGGTATAAAATTGTAAAATACCCGACGTGCATTGGAGGAGGGAACGCCATTTCGAAGTACGCGCTAGCGTGTGTGAGTATCTGATTGGTTGACCTGAATATGCGGAGCACTCTGGGTAATGTAGTTAGGGCCAATAACACTGTTTAAAGGTACCGTATTTAAAGGGACACGCACCTAAGTTTAACCATTTGTTTTACCTCAGGCACACTGGAGTATTTATGGTTTAAATAGTCTATTTACCGTCGTGCTACAACATCTAAAATAAATTTGGACCCAGACTTAAACTACGTCACCACAAAACTTTCCTTTTAGGATATAGTTTATCACAGTTCAACTGCAATTGTGGCTTTCATGCCGACAAGACAAACAAGGAAATATGAGCAATGCATGTAACAAGTTTGTCCAAACAGGAAACCTCTTTCATTCTCTTTTTTTTTTTTTGAAGGCATCTAATACATTAGAAATAGAAATCCTTTGTTGTCACTGAATGACTGGCCTGCAAAGAAATGAAGAGACAAATCAACTAGGACTTCATTTTTGATCACGATTTAACATCTTTTTGTCATTGATAACCGTCTTCTGTGAAGTAATTCACTTGGATTTCATTGTGTGGGCAATTATTTGTACCTGACTCACTCGTGTACTTGAAATCCCTATAGTTGCATGTTATATTACTAAAAAGTTATGCGCTCACCCTGAGTGAACAATGGTTCAAATGCATCTCTTAAAAGCCTAAATTAAAATGACATTCATGGTTATGATGAGTATGTGTGTAATCCTCTGACCGGCGCTGGGACAGATTTGATTGGGCCTTTGACGTAGCTGTCATTGAGGGACAGACATAATTAAGACCTTTGTGTTGCATCCCTTCTCCCTCTGCACAATAGTGTCCTCCTGATTGCTGGTCTTTTGAAAAGGGTCATAAATGACCAAAGTGCCCTGATGATAATCATTTTTCCCTTTCAAGCTCTTTATTGAACAGGGCATCACCTACTCAACCAATCCCATAACAACTGAGATGAAGGGTTTAGGAAATATCAGCAAAATGGTAAAAGCAACCTCTTGTTAAATTTAAAACGGTTTTCCAACTGTATACAAATGTGACATAGGAGGAACACAGTTATTGTTTATCCAGAGACTCACTAGGGAACTAAACTCTTCCTTGAATTCACGCTGGAGGTACAGCGTGATCAAATTATCTGAGTAGATCGCAGGAGTGACCTCAGTCAGGGCAAGAGCTCTGAAATCCTCAAATAAATACACTGTCTCCATAGAAACTACAACCCATTTCAGGCATTTTCTTTGTAAAATCATTGGTTGAATTACAATCGCGTCTAAACCAAACAGCTAAAGAAATGAAACTGCATCATTTGTAAAGTACCTAACAAAAAGCGATGTCATTCAAGAGGAATGATCGGCCTCAAGAGTCGTTTAATTTGCAATAAAGAAAGAGAAGCGTTGCTTGAAGAGCGAAACTTTCTGCAGGGAAATTATGATAATCAAGAGGATCCAAATTGAGTTTGCACGACAGTACTCGTTAGGTATCACCCAATTTCATCAAACCTAATTTGTCTCGTCACATTTAAATAACAGTAACGAGGCTGAGAGGGCGTTTTAACATAATTTCGCCTATGATTAAGTTTGACTGTCTGGCCTTGTGTGTGTAATCTCTGTCTGCACCTGGTTCACAAACAGAAGTCACCATATTTGAACCAAGTCAGGATTGAAAATGTAATTCCAAATCCTCTATGAGGTTAACGTTTGGAGATGGCTGCAGGTAATGACAAATTAGACACAGATTTGTATTTTTCACATATCTTGTTGATTTGGAATTTGAATAAAATTTGAATAATACCCCTCAGGCTCCAGATGGCTCCGATCCAGATTTAATAATGTCACACCGAGCTGCCTGTTTGCATCTCTACCTCTCTCTCTGTCTCTCTCCAAACCGATGTCAGTTTTGTTTAATTCAAAGTTTGATAAAAGGTCAAAAAGGGGTGAATGTTCTGGTCGGAGGCCAAGTTCTGGAAACACAGCGGCGGATGAGTTGCTCCCAACTAGCTTCCTGTGATCTGTGCTGACGGTCGAAATCCAAACGTCCATTTCCACCCCCGTCTGCCCTCTGACCTGTATGGCTGCTCCACCCTGTAGAAATTATTAATTTTCCCACGTTACCAGCAAATATATCTGTGGTCCATGCTTAGAAAGCCACGACTCCCCCAAAACTATTAAAATTAACCAACTTATTACTAACAAAATGTTTAACTATTAGTGTGGGTGTCAGTATACGTTTGAGTCCGTGGGTATAAATTAAACTACAAAGTCTACAAGCTGAGAGACAATGAACTGTTTCTCCTTACAGTTTTATCCTAAAAAAATGGTATGATTTAAACGTATCAGGCCATGTTTGAGAATATGGAAATCTCTGATCTCTCTATATGACTGCTGTTCATGTATGCTAGTAGCAGCTGAACATAACACCAAACAAATAGATATATAGCGTGCCAGTAGAATGAGTTATTTATTCTGGCTGACGCTGGCCAGCCAATCTAGTACAAATATACCAGCTGAAGAGCAGGATGAGGCGGTTGAACTAAACTCATCATGCCTTAGGAAAAAACGATAAATGAATGATTGTAATCTTTTATTTGTCCACCGCCTAAAAGGTCTTCAGTGTTTTTCAATCCCCTCATCTGTTAAAAAAAAAGATTTTCTTCAAGACACAAGGAATAAACATTTATTTAATTCAGTAGAAACACAAAGAATGAACATTAACAAATAGGTAGAAATACTTAATACATTTCTAAAAAACATATATATATATACAGCACCAAATATCGGAGGGTACAGTTAGCAACATTGAGGTGAAGTAAAGAACAGCAAACAGGCCGACAGCTTAGCTGTCTGCAAGAAGAGGGACGTTAGTCCCTGCAGCAGAGAGAGGTAGACTTTCCCTTTAAAAATTGAGAAGGCAGAGGGGAAATCGATTCATGTCTCAGACAAAAACAAACAAAAACTGGTCACCACCGATAAAGTTATACTGGCGCAAAACAGCTGAAAAAATGTCAATTTTAGTCGATTTCTGCAAACAAAATATAGTCAGTGTGTGCTGCACATGTGGAAACTGCACTGATATACGAGCCAAGGCAGGAATAAAAAACTGTACCTCATTTGTCTCTTTTTTATGCAAGCACTACACCCCCCCAAGACAATTACACATAAAAGATCTGTTTCTTTCAGCTCCTATGAGTGAACAGCATTAACAAAATAAACATCGTATAAGGCAGGAGGTTTCTAAGTCTTTATTATAAACAGTGAGCAGATATGTATAAAAGACAACAAAGGCCCCCAAAAAACATGTTTTCCTTAGTGAAGAGATCTAAAGGTAGTTCACACACAGACTGCAGAGACAGACGGCTTGTTATGTAGTGATCCAATGTAGTGTCATTTCATGGCATCTGCTTTGTCTCGGCTTAAAAGGACACCACAGCTCTGAGCACGGATAATTTGACACATGCGAGTGAAATAAATCAGAAAGGTTACTGTGGGAATACTTTTGGAAATTGTTAAATCTCATGATGTTGTGAGAAGGGCTGCTCCACCCCGGTCCAGACGAATTATCCCTGTAACGTCCAGTGAAGCAACATATCTCCTCTTAAATAATTAAACTCTTTTCGGGATGACGGATCCTAATCTAGCTGCAAGCGTACCTCCACGTTCCCACATAGATCTCCGAAGCAACGAGATCCCGATGTCGACTGCCGCTATTGTTCCAACGCTTAGTTGGCGCTGTTTGAACAACGGTCTGGCAAAGATCCGTGTACGCAAAGTAAAAGGAGCAGCAAACGCACAAATGGGCTGCAAACCATTAGAATGGCCAGTTTGCAATTAGTAAGCTGAACCTTGAGACGGTCTGTGGCTTTGCAAGCTAACCGCTCAACGTGGATGTAAAGCCACGCTCTCCCTCCCTGATCTCTAAGCCGGGATCAATGTAGCTTTGATCGATAAAAGTTCTTAGAGATCCTGGGCGCTAGTCAAGTAATGTAGCGCATAGTCTTTTCACTATGTGTCCGCAGCACTCATTCCTTCTTTGATTTTTGTGTTTTGTTGGGGGTTTTTTTGGCTAGCGATACGTTAAGTACATTCAGTCGCAATAAGGATTAAGACAGTATAAAATGGCCTTGTGCATCTCACGCATTCACAGAATGCCCCGATTCACAAGCAGCCTCTCTCTGAGAGAAAATGTGAGGCAAAGGGAAACCCCAGAAACATTAGTCAGTGCTCTATAGAGAGCAGCTGTACATTGTACTATGAAAGGGGGTACTTGTCATAGTACCAATACAAATACCTTTATAGGAGAGACTTTAGTTGAACTTCAGATTGAATAGAGGGAGATTTTTTCTAAGAACGCTTGCTCAAGGCACCAAGCAGGACGGGCAATGGAAAAGCAGGATGAGTCAAAGTGCCCCTGTAGTGGCACGTCACCCCACCCCCCCAAGCAGTTGAGTAAATAACCCCCACAGACACAAGGCTGGCCCACACACTGACAGAAAGGCGATCAGTCAGCCAGAAAGTCAATGCCAGTCCCGACCAGAAGCTATAAGCAATTACCTGGAGGTGGACGTGTGTGCAAATTTTCATTGCTTTTGGATTTGAGGCTAATTTCCAACGAGAACTCTCCCCTACACATTGATCTGAGCACAGCGGACTCCTCTGGCCTCTCCGGGTCGCCATCGGCGGGCATGCCAGCAAAGATCGCGCCGGACTCAAGTTCCCCTCTCCTGTTGCGCGTAAAAAGCCCCTCGCACATTGCTGCAGTGTCACAGGAGGAGCGAATGACGTTCGGCGGTGACGGCGGCGTGCTGCTCTTTCAGCCGGGTGTCAGGTTGCGGTCTTCGGCCCAATTCTGGCCTCTTGGAGAGTCACCTGTCTGGGAAAGAGGAATGCTGCGACTGACGTTCCCGGTGACGGGAGCAGAGACTCTGGCTTCAGTCCTGCATAGCGTGTTCGGTGTCAACACACTAAAAGGCGGAGGGTCTCTGTGGACATACAATATGTGTGCAATATGTGTTTCTGTAAGTCTCCCCTGTAGTTATTTTGACACAACAAACCTGGTGTCTAGTGAGTAACATGAATTGTGATACCGAACCCTTTTCCAAACTGGAACTTCTGTCCTTTGACTTTGTTTTCTTCATTTAAGTTGTCTTGAAATTGGTGATGACTATTGAGAGGGGACTTGGCGAGGGCCGAACGTCATTCCGCGCTACAGCTCAGTCAAACCCTTTGGCCTGTCTCTGCTTTTAGGTTCTTCTAATTGCTTTCCGCCACATGCTTCACAGGGGACACTGCTCAGATGTCAGAGACTCTCTCTCCTTCTTTCTTCTTCTTTTCTTTTTGTGGAGAGTCCAGCAAGCGCTTGCCATCAGCAGCAGCACAACACCCAGGACGAGTAAAACCACCGACACAACTTTAGTCTGCGGCAGGTCGTTGTACGTGTACGTCACGCCTGTTCCTGCGATCCCTATGACCAAAGAGATGATCCCGAAGGGAAAGATGCACCGGTACCACGACTTCTCCATGCCGCCAGTAGCTTGAGACAAACGCTCCAGGGAGGAGAGAACTTCGGGGACTTTAGAACCGTCAGCGTCCAGGGACAGGTTCTCCTGACCAGAGTTCATCTGAGGCTGGGGCTGGCAAGCGAGTTGTCCCGCTGTACAGCCCATCCTCACAGGGAGGGAAAAGGCGATCCCGATGCGGTGATCCTAGGCACCACCCTGCACAAACAGGTGATAAAGAAAGGCAGAAAATCAGCAGGAACAACGTCTGTGTGAGACACTGGAAATCACTTGAGCTGTAATTGAACCGCGACGTATGAAGGCTCCACTCAAATCCACTCACACGTTCCCCCCTCTCTTCTTTCCTCTCCGGTGGTGTTGCTCTGCACAGGCTCCTCGCTCCTCGACGGCACAATGTACTGCGCATAGTAGTGCCAGGGAATATATTTACACGGCCGAGGGGAAAGGGAGGAGCGAGGACTGGACAACTTGGAAGTCCATGAGGTGTGATTGGCTCATTTTGAGTGACATCAAACTCTAAAGAAAGGACGATAGGGGTTGAGGATGCACAGGCAGGGGGAGGGGAGAAGACTTTACAGCTCCCTCCTTTCCTCATGTTCCCATCATTGCACCTTTATAACAGTCTTTTTCCGTGTTTCTTTCCTTTTCCAGAGAATAATAAATCTCCCACTGGGAATTAAAACGCCTCATGCTGAAAAACACACAAAGCCGAAAGGGAATTCCTCGTTTTCACGTATTTACCACTAGAAAAAAAAACTAGTACTCCACAAAAAATGGATAAATTCCAGAGAACTTCTAAAACCATCCACACTTCATTATGTCCAGGTTAACAAAAGCAAAAATAAACAGACGATCCGCATCAAAATAGCCAAAATTCCCCACACGTCGGCGGTCGTGATTAAAAACAGGAGGCCCCCCTGTAATTTCCCACCCGCCCACACACAGTAAACGCCAGCTCTTTCAGGCCAGCTTTCTGAATGAAAGGAAACCTGGTTGTACTTAAGTCTCTCAGTCGCGCTCCTCTGTAAAAAAAAAACAACAAAAAACACATTAGACCAGGCGGCTTCCTTTCCGTGGCTGAAAGGAGCAACGTCGGGCGGACACATCTGGATCTCTGTCTTTATCTTGAGGCGTTACTGGCTTCAAGACGGCAGTGTAGCATTTTAGTTTGGTTATGGTTGATGGCAATGAAGATAGGCCAAGGAAACACATACAAATACACCGAGAGTTTATATATCCAGGAGGAAAGAAGGAAGCTGGTAAGCAAAAATATGTCAAAAGCTTTGAACTTTTCACGTTTTGTAATGCTACAGAAACATGTCTTCACATTACAGTACATTATTATTAAGTGTAAGGAAATTTGTTCATGGTTGTTAAATGGATTTCATGAATAATACCCTGAAAATGTTACATTCATTCATATTTAATCCATTCCTCCCTATAACCCCTTATTTTGATAAAACCATTTTCCGTTCCAGCATTTTTTTTAACAACTCCACATATTCTTTAATGGATTTTGACTGACTCTGTTTATCCAGAGCTTATAAAGGACCTCAGTCAACCCGTTTCCGTTTTAAAACTTCCATGAACCAACCCTTTAGGAATCCCACAGCAAGATGCTGCCACATGTTTTAGCCTTACGGTGGAATATTACGATAGATGTCTGGTGTTTTTAGTCACACAAACCCTTTCGGATACAATAGCTGAGACTATTTAATAGCTGTTTGATAGCTGCAGACTACAACTGACCAAATTTTATGAATTTGATAATCCCGACACAAACCAAACGTCTTTAATGTTGTTGAAAATACAAGAGAAGCAGTCCGTTTGATTTCTATTCAAGCCAGTAGGGCTCATTTGACAGATTCAAGACATTTTGCTGAACAGAGTTGTATTACGCTTTTGAAAACTAAGGCCAGTTTGCTCAAGATTTTTATTCTAGGTTTTTGTTACGTCTAGAGCTGCTTCCAAGCAAATCCGAACCTTAAAGTTTTGGTTATAAAGGGGTATGAATATTTTGCAAGGCACTGTAAATAGGCATTGGAACATATATAGATAAAATATAGATATAGAAATAATGTGGCCATTTTAAACCCATTCATTGATTAACAGGACGTCAGCTTGGCAGATCAGCTTCAGATGACTGAAGGCAGACACGAAACAAGAGAACTAAATCTTAACGTTGCTCAGTAAATAACAAGCACGGTTCTGTTGCTGTTTGTGGAGCGTAGGGAGAGATCAGGATTAATCTGGTTGAACGTTGGGGAGAAGCAGCCAAAACAAAACAGAGTTAACAAGCAGCTCGCCGAGCGTAAGATGTATTCATGAGCCAAAGACAAATAAAAGAGGCACAATAACGAATGTGTTTGTGAAGGACAGAGGCGAAAGGGGGTAAAAAAGAAAAGAGAGAGGCAATTAAAGGAGAGAAGTGGATTCCTTCTGGCTCGGTTGAGTATCTCTGTATTCGTACACGGACTCTTTTGCTTCACATTAAAAAAAGGAAGAACAAAAAAGGCAGAAAGAAGTGAAACATAGGAAGGAATGTATGAGCTAATTCATCCGAGTGTGGGAATACAAGTGAGATCCTGAGGTAGTTTCCATCAAGGATCTTCTTTATGAAGTAAAACTGCTCGGATCTTCTCATTATGAGGGGTGACAAAGAGGAGGGGTTGGGAATAAGAGGGAGCAAAGCTTTGAAACATGGGTAACCTGGGAGGGGCCATGGTGGTGGGAGTGGAAAAGCTCTGCTGGTGACAGCCAAACCCAGGAGGTCAGCCGATGTTTACAGGTCGCAGGAAGGCTGAGCTGCGTAGGCGCCGCTCCCAGAGGGACCTGAGTGGTGTAGACACGATCTCAAAGAGGCCTCCACACATTCCCCCCCTCGTCATCTCAGTCTGAGAGTGACCCGAGGCTCCATGAATCAAGAAGCAGTTTATTTATATAGCGGTAATTTACAACAGATGTCGTCTCAAGGCACTTTACAACAAAATCAATTAAAATCAAAGATACGTCATAAACAAATCAGTTTGAAAAAGTTTCTAATCTATGGAACCCCAACTGCATTGACTTGCAGCATTCACTCCTCTGGAATCAGCAGACAGAAACAATGGCTTGTGTTGTCGTTGACTTTACAGCAATCCCTCATACTGAGCATGCATGGAAGCGACAGTGGAGAGGAATAACTCCCTTTAACAGGAAGAAACCTCCAGCAGAACCAGGCTCAGTACAAGCAGCCATCTGCCACGACCGACTGGAGGTTTGAAGAGAAAGAAAACTAAAATAGAAGCACCGGAAACTGGATAAAAAAGAGTTTATAGGAGCAGTTGTAGAACGTCACTGGAAGCATCTCAGGCCATGTTCCCATCCAAGAAGCTGTCTCAGCTAACAGAACGCCAGACCAGGTGTGGCTACTATGGAGAGAAGAACACTAAGAGAAAACAAAATGTTAACAAGGTTGAAATAACGGTAACTAAGTAGATTGGACAAAGGAAGAAAGTAGCAGAGAGAGAAGTGGTCAGATTGTCCTCCAGCAGTCTAAGCCTATAGCAGCAGAACTATAGAAATAATTGAAATAGCCTAACCTTGTAGAGTGAGACATGAAAAAGGTAGAGTTCTTCCCCCCAATGGACAGCCAACTTTTTTTGTTGTTGCTATATTTGCTAAAGCTTCAACTAATAATATCTTTCCTGACTCAGTATAATTCAATCAAATTATTACACGTCTCTTCTTTCACAAGAGCCTGAAATCATAATCTCCCCTTCCTGATCTCATTTGTGTCCCTCTCCTCGGGGAGATATAGCATTTCCAGTTTGCTGCATGCGGAGAGCCAGGTCCCCCCAGCACATCTTCTCTGTGACTCAGTCTTACTCTTGGTGTGCGTGTCCCCTGAAGTCTTGTGCGTGCAGCAGAGCTGAGACACCCACGCCCTGCTGCGTGAACCCAGCGCCACCTGTCGTCGAGTCTGCTTCAGGCAATGCATGCCCCCCCCCCCCCACCTGCATCTCAGCTACGCCCTCGCATCACAGCTGAGGCGTGCAAGACTCAAATCAAATCAAACACGTTAGTGCCGGACCCATATGTGGCGAGCGAGTGTGTGTTTGCGGCGTGTTCTCCAATGTGGAAATCAAAGACATGTGGTGAGACATGACGCATAATGGTGGAGCTTCCTTTCGTACCTCTTGGACTGATTTAAAAAAAAAGAAGTGATGGAGGTCCAACATCATCCAGATTCATACATCGCATACATTGCTTCCATTGTGAAAGGACAGTCTAACGTCCCACTGCTTCATTTACATGCTGGACTCAGTTCAAATCCCAGTTTAGAGGTTTCTTATAAACCGATACCCAAACTAATAACTGCTGCCAATGTAATGAGCCCAGTGGTCCCTTTTCATATTGAAAATGGCATGGTACAGTCTCTGACCTAAGACCTTTGTGTTGCAGCTCTGACATCAGATTATAAACCGAACAGTGCAGGACACGATTTCCTCCCGGCCTCAGCTGCACTTTTTCCGCCGCGCCACCCCGGCTCCTGCTTCAATCTCTGACATTTGTTTGGGAAATCAGATCTTCAACATCTTTACCGTTCATTGTTGAAGCCTTTTCACAGATTCTCAATTGAATTTAGGGTGTGGACTTTGACTGGGCCGATAAAACACATTCATCCGCGTTGATCTTAATCGCAAAAACTACATCCAGCTTCTTCCCTGGTTCTTGCAAATGATCTATTTCCACAGCCTTTATGCCACTTAGCTTGGGATATTTTATAACATTATACTTTGGTAATCCATGTAATTTTTTCTTTCACTGATGTTCAAACAAACGTCTAAAGCCTTCATCTATTTACTAATAGGTAACCTCTCGGGGAAGTTTGTAGCAGCTTTATTTGGAGTCATCAGACTAGAAGGTTGTTTTATTTATAACTAATAATTATACTAATCCTCCAAGATTCGGATCTTTAAAAGTATGTATCATTTCCCTCTGTTTATTAAATCTGTTGTGTTGGTTTTATGAGAATAAATAATGCATTAAAGCGCATTAAGAACACCAATTTATTTGTTTGTGATGCATACATTTGTGGCAAACCAGTAGGAATTTGTAAAATACGGACTAAATGAAACGCGTGACAATTATTTTCTATGTATTTGTGCACGTCCTCATAGTCACTCGTCAACTGTAGGCTCCCACAAGCTAAATGTCATCAATCAGAGCTCAAACAAACTCTTATTTTTAACTTTAACGAAGATTTCATCATGATTTACGAATCTTTCGCCCGCGCTCAGCTGTCATTCTTGCTCAGAGTCCTTGACGATGGCAGCAAAGCGCTCCCCTCCTTCACCGAGCAGGGAGTACATGTCTCTGAGCACGCTCGGGCTGGGACATCCGGGTCCAGGTCCGGTGGAAGAAAACTGAGGCGACAGCGCGTCCCACAGGACCTGACACACAAAAGCAGAGTCAGCAGCGGCGCGTCCAGACCGATAATCGTTATCAACACCGTGCTTACCTGTTCAAGGTGAATCTCCTGTTGCAGCAGCATCACTCTCATCCGCAGCCTCTCCAGCTGCTGGAGCTCCTGCTCCGTCCTGTAAGTGATTGTCAGGGGCAGAGGTGAACATGTCCCGTCTCCAGACAGGCCAGCTGCCTCGGAGGGGCAAAGGCAGCCTCCCTCTGGCCTCCATCGATCCCATGCTTTCCACTCTGACGGAAAACAAGGTTATTTTTAGAGCGTCAGCAACCGTACCCCAAGACGCTCTGTAGTCTCAGCTTTAAATAATCGAGTCTTTGCTGAGCCACGGCGAGGGAGGCGGCTTAAACATCTTGTTGTCACAGAGGAGGAGGATTAGGAACGCCGCCGGGCAAAATACCGATCTGACCATGAGGTCTTGCAGAGGCCCTCCGTCACATGTTAAAAATGCCACGACGTACGTCCACACCGGCTTGTTAGCTCAAATCATGACACAACATCTACTTTTAAGGCTCTATATCCACTATATTTAAATTCAAACTGGCAAACAACATTATTTACTTATTTTTTGTCTCATAAGTTTTGGGTGTTTGTTTGTGTTTTTTACCTCGTTTCACTTTTTCTGCAAAGACACGGAGCTCTGCTGCTTCCAGCCGCAGTCGTTGGAGCGTCGGGCAGGAATGGGACACGGCCTGCTTACCACCTGCTGAGGTAGATTATTAGAAGAAGAAAAAACACAGGCCTTTTTTGCCCAAAGCAGGGGGAGAACCAGGCGGAGTGGGTTGCAGTAAACACCACTGCAATTAGCAGGTTATCGACAGCTTATAATGACTTGAATAAATTTAGAAAAGAAATTCTGCCAAAGGAAACACTAAGCGTTGGTTATGGATCCAACTAAACAGCTGGCAAAGTAACCTCTTGCCAAGTCCTGGTGCAACATTTTCCTCACTACCATTCACATCATTTTACTGATTGCTGCATTCTGGGTTTTGATTATTTCCATTTACAAACGCAGCACACGGTTCTCACCCGGGGGCTCAACGTCCATTTCTGACGAAGGCTTGGCGAGAATCTCCTCGGTGCGGCAGGCATGTACGAGGCTGAGTCCTCGGTCCGTTAGTCTGCGGAGCTTAAACCTGGCGTCATCCGGACTCCCGCTTGGCCAGTCTATAGGAAACTAAACGGTTCCAGAGCAACAGACTGCTTAGTGTTATACAAAGTACAGAACCTTGCAAAAGCAAGAATAACCTCTGAACTTTCATGGCATGTTAGAACGAGAAACGTAAAAGGATTTTAATGTGATGTTATCTGATATGTTAACGAATTCAGACGAATTTACGCTGATAATAATAAACGCAACCAACAGCACCATTTAAAAGCAGTTACACTCTAAAGCAAAGCTAGATTATACGAATATAGAAGGGGGGAGTAATTTAAAGAGCTGGCTTTGGGTTTGATCATTAACTTCACACAGGGATGCCAGCAAATCAGAGTATGGAGACATGGGTGTCTTCTCCTCTTTTTTGCGTGTATACATTTGGATGATCCATCTAAACTCGATCTAATCAGAGAAGCATCCAAGTGGCGCGATTGTCCCTGTGGGCTTTTATGGAGCAGTGGCATGGTAAAAATGTGTCGCTGAAAGAAGGCCAGAGTTTAACAACAAACATGTGCAAGAGGGTCCAAACAGAAATCTTTGGCTAAACCTTTCGTTTCTACACGAGTTAAGCTATTGAGATGTTTTAATATTGATGAATACATGATGGGGTTTTTTTGTTTTGTTTTTTGGCAAAAACAAGCCATCTTTCTCTTTTCCATCAACTAACTAGTCATGAAAAATCTTTGTTTTTTTTGGTCGCATCAAATCGTAAGATGACGTTTGATATGTATGAGTATTTTTTAAAGTTAGAATTTGTAAATGATATACAGCATATAAAGATGAAACGTACCGTCGCCCTCATTCTCTGCATGAAGCGACTCCTCCCAGGCTCGGGCTTACTCTGAGAGGTCATAACTTTTTCCCACAATCTAAAGATAAAGTTAAACGGTAAAGTCAGAATGGAAAACGAGAAACTTTCAATTTGAAACAAAGCAAAACTATGCATGCCTAGTAACCTGTTCTCTTTTCTCCTTAAATATTTCCATTCTGTTATTTCTTCAGGGAGCCTCCTGCCCCTAAGCAAATGAAAAAAACAAGCATATCTCTTTAATTGCACACAAAAACATGTTTGTTTCCACACATCATGTGTGTAAAACCTACCCGGCCTGTTGATGCAAACCGCTGGTCCCAGACCCGTCCGTCCCTGGAGAGGACGCCCTGTCCCTCGAAGGAGGCACGGGAACAGACGCAGGTTCGCTCAGGCCGCCGTGTTTTGGCAAACCGCGTCTGCCTGCCTTGCTTTTGGAGCGCAAGGCAGCAATTTGATCACGAGATTCACGTCCTGCCAAGACGGTCTGCTGGGGATGCCCAGGCCGAGCAGCTGAGACGGGAGGGCGTTGGGTTACGCTTTTGGACTGCGATGTTTTGCGGCCCGCTGAAGGCCTAGAGATGTTAGAAACACTGGGCTTTTTGTGCGCTTCGCTGTGAGGGCTGGCAGATTTTTTACTCGACTTGACAGTCGGTCGGCCCTCTTTGCTCGCTGCTGTAAGAGCCGGCGTGTCTTCAGTCACTTTGGGAGTCGCAAATGGTTTTGCGTCTTGTTTAGAGACCTCTGAGAGGGCGCGGACCCGGAGAGCTTTTTCCAGCGCTCGCTCTAGCAGTTCCAGGTCTTCCTTCTCCCCTGGTGAAGACCCTGCATCTGAAGAGGGCAGCGCGCCGTCACAGTTGGGTGATTTCAGTAATTGAATTTTAATGCATATTATAATATAAATGGCATGTTTACAAAAGGGAGAGGAGACTGACTGCAAAGTAGTGTAAAAATACAGCGTTTTTAACATTTCTATTCATCATTCGTAAGCCTATAAATGCGATACACTCCTACAAAGTCATATTTTTCAGGGACATTACCTGCAACAGCATTTTCTGCTAATTTGTCCTCTTCAGATTCTGCCTCGGTTTGTGGTGTCCTGATAGGAGAATAAACAAGTCGTTTTTTCCCCTATGACAAATGTTACAATCTTAACAGACTTTCTGTTTGATACAGTGCATGAATTGCCTTGAAAGACAATAGATTATGAGTGAGTTGGCTACTGGGTTGGACATTTTAGCTTTTTTACTCCAGGTAAAAATCCTATCAATCTCATAGAAGCTCATGCTGACAACAGACGTTTAAGATCGGCAATATTAGCAATAAAACTGGCCAATTCTATTTTTGTATCTATATACACAAAAGATATACAATATTAAAGTTGGGATAATTTTGTTTTTACCGTTTATTTCAAATCATGATTACCAGTCAATGCAAGTAACTACTCATCATCTGTAATGATCAGTTTTTGACTTTTTTAAGTTTCATGTCCTGAAAGTTAAATTAAAAAAATTTGATAAAACATTGTTGAAAAAACTGATTAATTTACTTTGCATAACTTACATTTTTATATCTTTTTTATAGATTACACAAAGAAATATTGAGTAAGACATGTACCGGAGATGCATGAACTGTCATAATCAATATCCGTTGTTTGTTTATATATATATATATATATATATATATATATATATATATATATATATATATATATATATAGCACAGGATGTTTTTTTAAGGAAAGTATTAATTTTCTTAATGAGATCAGATGAGCTGGGCACACATGTTTAGACAAATGAGTATAGTCCTTTAGTTACTTGATTCCCTGCTGAATTGAAGACTATCAAGTAAATAAAAATATCATGTTTACAATTGAGGGATGTTTTGAAAAAAAAACTATTAGGACAACAATTTTATAGGTATTACTTGTGGTTGAGTTTACATCCGTACAGATATAATGAGACCAGAAAAGAACCTGAACAAAAGGCACTGCTGGGATTCGAACCCAGGATCTCCTGTTTACTAGACAGGCGCTTTAACCAACTAAGCCACAGCGCCGGTTAGCCATCGCGTTGTGAAACACGAGCATTAAACCAATGGAAACATGTGTTGTCTATATAAAGATATGCAAACACTTTGTTACTTGCCGGCTGTGTAAGATCTCTCTTAAAAACTGAATGCTGCGGTTCAGCTTGGCTTCTTCGAGCTTATATGCCTTTATCGCCTCCTCAATCGCTAAAAGTAGCGACATGATTCTCTTTGGTGTCTATCCCGTAGACCCATTCCCACAGTAACGAAACTGCTTACACGCTTAACCGCATGGTTTTCACAATAAGACGAGAACTAACACATCACTTTAGCAGCTCGCTTAAACCCGCGAAGTCACGCTTAACGGAAGCCACGTTCTCTTCAGAAGGTCTCAGTTCTCGCGAGACTTACCATGGTAACTCCGGAAGCTGTTTAAACAACAAAGCTGACATTCTGTAAATTCAGCCTTATTTTACATACCCAACTAAAATATACCATTCACCAATGTTACCATCTATTCATTTTTTAATGCATACATAAATCATTTTAATGGAAACATTATAGACACATGTTAGAGTTCAGGTCACTGTAGGCATTTTAACATGTCTAATATCTACCTTTCTTTTGCATAGCATCTTCTTGTAATCCGCATAATCCACTACCACTCGTATGATTTTTTCTGCTTTCTAGTCTCATACCACCTCTGGCTATTGGACACACAGAAAGATCAAAACCCCTTTAAAGGTGCAAATGGTTGTAGAACCATTTCTAAGACTTGATGTTTCCACTAAAACCACAATGGGAGCTATTATCCAAAAAATTAAAAAATTAAAAATAGTAAAATGAGTAAAGAGAAGTGTTTGACAAAGAGTGCATTATTTAAGGATTTTTATTGTTCAAACCACAATTGCAGACACATTGATGGTTTCACAAACACTTGGTGACAGTGGGTGTGTTCCAAGAAGGCAAAACCGGAATACCTTAGATAGCTTTGTTCCCCTAACTACTGAAATTGTCATTTGAAAACTACTTTTATTTTTTCTAAGGTAATCTTTGGAATCAAGGAATGAAGGAATTTTTATTTGTCATCACATCACATGTGGTACATGAGGTGGGACGAAATTCTAATCCCCCGGTCCAGTTTACACCCTGATAGCAAGTTTAAATAACATAATAAATATAAAGAACTATACGAGAATCTACAATATGGACTATCTACAATATGTACTATATTCTATATACAATATAGAATCTACAATGTGGGACTTCGGACATAGCAGCAATGAAAATTCGGAGTGCAAGTGACATATTAAGTGACATTTTAAAGTGTGATATTAAAGTGAACAGTGCCGGTTATATTAGAAAGTGTTTTTCATTTGTAATTGAGTGTGTTTGAGAGTCTCACAGCTTGAGGAATGAAGCTGTTTCTCAGTCTGGTGGTTTTACACTTGATGCTCTGCAGCCTCCTGCCTGAGGGGAGGGGGACAAAAAGTGAGTGTGCTGGGTGTGTGGGGTCCTTCATGTTTGTTTGATGAAATAAAGCAAAAGCAATACATTTTTTGGCAGTAACCTTCTGGAATTAAAATAAGTAGACATCATGTTGATGCTGCGTTGCTGAGAGTACAGTTTGTCTATAAAACCTAAAGTATTGTTCCAGGAACCACAGCAAAATATCGGGTGTTGAAGTCCACCTCGACTTCCCCAGGTTGGTTGATCTCAGGGCAGCATATTCAGGTTCTCACAATGTTCAAATAAAAATATAAACTCACAATCGCTCAGTCAACAAAACGTCTTGCGATATAAGATTTTCACCCTGCAGGAGTGGAGAGCCGAGATCGGGTCTGAGCTCTACTTCTGCATCAGGCTGTTTTATTAA
>JAVLVB010000791.1:992966-1008062 GCA_032876305.1 Orestias chungarensis | reverse complement strand
CTCTGACCTTGATTATTCTGCACAAAGAGAAAAAAGAGTAAATTCGCTCCCTGGAAGCATCCTTTAACGGAAGGGAGTATTTTTTGCTAACTGGCTTCACATTTTTTTAACTTGGTTCTATCTGCTGGGAACTGATTGATAGCCGGCTTCCTTTGGCCACCTGGATCCAGCAGGCCTTATCAGAAAAGTTATAACTCTTATTATATGCAACCACTTCTAGTATTAAAAGAAAAATGAATATATTTATTATATGCATATATGAAAGAAACATGAAAATGAATGTTTCTCATTCCAGACGGGTTTGCACACTTCAGTAATAAAATAACAGCTAACCCACTGCAGGACTCCACAGGCTGGCCTTTTTATCCACACCTTCACAGGCATCGCCAATCAATAGCAGTCATGCAGCAGAGCTCATGCTACTCCAAGGCCAGAGAAAGTCTAGGGGCGCATAACACCATCCTCATCAAAAGTTTGCCTCAGAAAATTTCTAAAGTAAGCTGAAGGAGTGCAGCTGATTTGACCTTGGAGCCATTATATCTAGAGGGCTAGAGAGGGGGGACATAAGAGAAATGGAGCACTACAATCACACATTAAAAATATGCGCAATTTACCCCTGCCTTTCCGTTGTGCTCCTTGGTCTCTTTATGATGCTTTTTTATTTCCTCTCTCCTCTAACCACCCTCTGAGGCCTTCACAGTGTAGCTGTGATCATATTTAATTTAGCAGAGTGAATTTTTATTTAGTATTTTGGTAGAGTTTAAGGATCTTTTTTATGCTCAGTTGTATCTGGGGATTACAAAGGGCCAGCATTTAAGATTTCCTTGTGTAAGAATGTGAAAAACCATGTGTCATATGCTTCCCATTTTACCAGGATGGAACTCTTTGAGTTAGTTTATCGCATAACATCGAAGCAAATCCTGAAAAAACTAACAGCGTATATGTTGTCCTGCAAAGCACTGTATTTTGAGAAATGCATCGGTGGCATAAATAATGTCCTTGGGAGTATTTTTTGAGATAGCAACAGCTTGCAGGCCCCTTCGGAGAGACGTGAATCATCCTGTTAGCTCACCCCATCCCTGGTGGCCTCCTGTGGTACCAGAGGAAGGGGGGAGGCACCCATGCTGCCCCGCTAATAAAGCATCTGACACTCCAGCTGGCCACCAGACTGATCTCGGGCTCCGACGGTCGCACAAGCACATATGCATGTGGGTTTACACATGTGCCGCAACACGTAGAGAAACACATAGACACACACGCTTATCCACAAAAAAAAACAACAGACAGAGAGACAGATTTTTAAATGGCAGATAGGTTGGTTCAGCTTTCAAATCCTGTTTTCTCCTTTATGATGAGTATCATGTACTGAAACAACAAAAACAACAAATCCTTGTCTGACAAAGATTTGCTAAAATATTACTCATCAGTACCGGACACATGCTAAACACATTTATAAGAAATAAAAAACAAATGCAATAAACTGGTTTTATAAGTTACCTCACCTTTTCAACTAATACCTTTTTTAAAGCACCTTATGCCACATCTTTACTTGACAATATTTTTATTTGCAGACGCTTCTAGATCTGTCAGATGAGCAGATTTTCAAAAGATCACAAAGTTTTTCTCATCAGACATAGTTTTGGCCTCAGAGATTGTGAAAAATTCTGTTTTCTTTAGATTAATCCATTCTGTTATTAGTGTGAGTGTGTATTTTTATCAACGTAATGCATACATATAGGTTGATACATGGACATTGATGAACAACATAGCTGCCAAAATACTATACACAGGATTGTAAGTTATTTTTTTGTCAGGTCACTTTGTTACATACTAAATTTGTATTTTGGTTGGTCACACATTGCTGCTGGAATGCATCCTTTTCCATAATCAGCATCAGTTGCAAGTCCCCGGACGGGTGCTGAGAGAGTGCGCGGACCAGCTCTCAGACGTGCTGGCGGACATCTTCAACGCCTCCCTCATCCAGGCAGCTGTCCCCACCTGCATGAAGACCGCCACCATCGTCCCGGTCCCCAAGAGCTCCGCAGTGACAGGTCTGAATGACTATCGGCCAGTAGCCCTCACACCGATAGTCACAAAGTGCCTTGAAAGACTGGTTCAGACCCACATCACAGCCAACATCAGCGTCACTGTTGATCCACACCAGTACGCATACAGGAAAAATCGATCCACAGAGGACGCCATTTCCTCCGTGGTCCACACTGCCCTCACCCACCTGGAGCAGAAGGATTCATATGTTCGTATGCTGTTTGTGGACTTCACCTCTGCCTTCAACACCATGATTCCTCAGACCCTGATAAACAAACTCTCCTCACTTGGTCTGACCTCTTCCATCTGGAACTGGGTCCTGGACTTCCTGACCATCAGGCCGCAGTCTGTGAGGATTCACAACATATCCTCCCCTACCATCACCCTCAGCACTGGCTCCCCTCAGGGCTGTGTGCTGAGCACCCTCCTGTTCACATTGCTCACATATGACTGCTCTCCTATCCATCCAGGCTGTCATATTGTGAAGTTTGCGGACAACACAGTAGTGGTTGGATGCATCACAAACAGTGATGAGTCCAGCTAAAGGCTGGAGGTGGAACCCCTGGAGGGCTGGTGCAGAGATAACGACCTCTGCATTAATGTAAAGAAAACCAAGGAGATGATTGTGGACTTCAGAAGGGGCAAGAATGCCCACCTCCCCGTGCACATGGGAGGATCTGCGGCGGAAGTGGTCAACAGCTACAGGTACTTGGGTGTACACCTGAGTAACAACCTCACCTGGAGCAACAACACTTCCATTCTGGTCAGGAAGGCGCACCAGCGGCTCTACTTCCTCAGGAGGTTGAGAAGAGCTCACCTCCTTCTACAGATGTGTGGTGGAGAGCGTCTTGTGCTCCAGCATCAACGTGTGGCATGGAAGCTGCTCTGCTGCAGACAGGAAAGCTCTGCAGAGAGTGGTGAAGGCTGCACAGAGACATTTACACCTCCAGATGCAGGAAGAGGGTCTCCGGCATCATGAAGGATTCATTTCTGAAGCTGTGAGACTCTCAAACACACGCAAGGACAATTACAACTGGAAATTACATTTAACCGGCACTGTTCACTTTAATATCACACTTTAAAATGTCACTTTAATAGGTCACTTTATTAACCATTCATGCTGCTACAGCAAATTTTGTACTCCGAATTTTCATTGCTGCTATGTCCGAAGTACCATATTGTAGATTTTGTGTAGTCAAAATCGTATTCTCTTATATTTCTTTATATATTATTCTTATTTTGTAGCTATTTTAAAATTGCTCTCAGGGTGTAAACTGGACCGTGGGATTAAAATTTCGTCCCACCTCATGTACCACATGTGATGTGATGTGTCAAATAAAATTCCTTGATTCCTTGATTCCTTGAAGTCAGCCCTCACAGATGCACTCTTGTATAAACCATACACACATTAAAGGTTCAGTGGGGTTGATGTAAGCACACTCAATCTTACTCCATCATCTTTCAAATTTGAGAGATACTTTTTATTAAATTAAAGGTCATGTATATTCTTGTATTCTACCCTATAATGTTAAATCCTTAAAACTGAAATATTAGATTGCCACTGACAGTGTCTCTCTGCATTGGAGTTGC
The DNA here is from genome assembly GCA_032876305.1 of Orestias chungarensis. NCBI lineage: Eukaryota > Metazoa > Chordata > Actinopteri > Cyprinodontiformes > Cyprinodontidae > Orestias > Orestias chungarensis. The sequence goes on along the minus strand of JAVLVB010000791.1, from coordinate 1,004,426 downwards.
CTCCATTCAAAAGCGTATGTGTTTTCTATCGATATAGGAAGCCCTGAAAAGGAGCGTGCCACAAACGATAATCCTGTCTTTACAAGAACTATTTATTTAGGTTATTAGTCGGATGGACCAAAGAAAAAATTAAGTCCAGTCAATTTTCTTGACCTTCTATTTATAAAACTAAATAGGAATTAAATTTCAATTAGTAAATTTATAAATAGAGAAATAATAAAAGTAAAAGGCCGTTTCATTAATTAGTTAGTTAACTTTCAAAAACGGGGGAATAAAAGCACAATGGCTAGTTTGTATTATTAAAAACTACAAATTCTTAGAGTGAAACTACAGATTCTCAGCAGCATTTCCGGTAGAGAGGCGCATGTCTGTTTGCGCCCGGGTAGGAACAGACGTTTATCGCGCTGTCGTTCCGCCTGAGCTCCTCATCCTGCTCTTGAGTTCTAAGTCGTTGTTGACGGGATCTAAAGAAAAAGGTTTGTTCTGCGTGACATCTTGTAAAACAAGTAAATAAAAACAAGGCTATTAGTTTATTCCTCTCCAGTAGTGCGCTTTACCGTGTTTTCGTTACATTTCAACGAGTTTGTTAGCTAGCTTTTAGCGGACTTAGCTCCTGGAAAGTTAGCTGTTGTCAAAGCGACGTTTAAGCAACTTCCTATGATTCTAGTACCAGACTTTTGTTTCGTAGGATTTCTTATTTTTGGACTGGACTAGAAAAATAACAAATTAGCTTAATTTGGTCCACGTTCCCTAAACATATATTTAGCATTACTGGAAAATTACAGAAAGCTTGGGCCTGTGTTGATCTTCTTAACCACAACACCAGAGGAGTGATGATAGCAACTCAGTGTTTTCTGACCTCTTCCTTCCATTCACTGACATTTAAATGATTTTGGTCTAAACTGTATCTGTCTGGATACAATCCCGATATTTCAGCCTTTCGCAATACCGATATTGATCCGATACCGATATTGATACGATACCGATATTGATCCGATACCGATATTGATCCGATATTGATCCGATACGATACCGATATTGATCCGATACGATATCACCATTAAACCTCAAGGAATCAAGGAATTTTATTTATCATCACATCACATGTGGTACATGAGGTGGGTCGAAATTCTAATCCCCCGGTCCAGTTTACACCTGAGAGCAATTTTAAATAATATAATAAAATATAAGAACTATACAAGAAATAGGATTTGACTACACAGAATCTACAATATGGGACTTCGGACATAGCAGCAATGAACATTCGGAGTGCAAGTGACACTTTAAAGTGACATTTTAAAGGGTGATATTAAAGTGAACAGTGCCGGTTAAATGAGAAAGTGTTTTATTTTTTTACAGGCTTTTATTAATCAGTTGGTTACATAAGTATCTAGCGTTCTGCAAAGAAACAAGGTTCCACAAGTGAATAAATTAACAGACTGCTTGTGTTTGAGTGCTGATGTTGAAGATAATGTTGGACCGATGTGTGATGGGGACAAGACTATTTTAAAAAATGTTACAGGAGCTCATATTAAAGCCTAATACAGGGCAAACCTGGAAGAAAGCCCGATATGGAGACTGAGAGGAGGTCAACAACTGTAAATACTTTGTCAGAGCTATGAGGACCCTGTCAAAAATATAAATGTATATGCGGCGAGGCTTTAAAATTAAAGTTCGCCAACTCTGTCTATTCATGCTTGAGATATTTTACAAAGAGGAAAAGGAAAAGGTTTCAGTTTTTACTTGTACAAAGCCGCTCTAAAACACTTTCCTCTCACATTTGCAGTGAAATGAGGGACATTATTTAGTAGGTAGGGCAAAATATAAATGCAGACCAAAAAACTTTTCATTACCATATAATAACTTTCTTTCCCTACCAATTTTTAAACTATTTTCTGCTGGTTTATCACATCAGATGCTCAAAATGTACATTAAAGGTGTGGTTTGTACTTACATTTTGATTTACCTAAAATTTTGCTGCTAAATGGTCCCTTTGATACTTAAGGAAAACTTTGGTGATTTCAGGGTGAACCGACATAACACAAATACGTCAGCAGAGGAGATGGAGACAAGATCAGGTGTGTCCAATGGATCTGGGCCAGGCTATGACAAAGACGAAAACAACCTCAGGTAAACATTTGCAGCTGGTGCTGTAGTTCATTTTTCACATCTTAACAGGATCGATGTTTCGGCGAACCTTTGGGAAACAAGTAAGCGGCTTCCTTTTGTTTGTGTTTCGTTTTGGATTTTCGACATCAGCCCGGAGGACCTGTCGGAGATGCTGGCTGCCGGAACCAAAGAGGTTCACGAGAAAGCCGAGAACACACAGTTTGTGAAAGATTTCCTCAGGGGACGAATCCGCAAAGAGCTTTTCAAGGTGAGAACCAACGAAGTCAGCAGGAAGAAAGGATGGATTTTACTGGAGCCTTTTTTTTTTTAAGCTCATTTAGTTTACAGACTGCCAAAGTCAAAGTTTTATTTAAGTCGTGGTTCGTTGTCCTTAGGGTATATTTGTACATTGAGCTTTCTCTAAACTGAGAACGCTCTTACTGTTACCCCCTGCAGGTAAACCTCTTATCTTGCTCAGAAGCCCTGATTAACAATCCCTTGTGGAGTGCTTTGCACTGTTAAATTAGACATGAAAATAAAATGTCATGAAGCTACTCTCAAGGAAAGATAATGCTAATATAAATAAAGATGAAAAGAAAGTTGAAGATCGTTGTTGTTGTTTTTATTTCTTTGTTCCAGCTGGGCGCTGTTGCACTTTACCACACGTATACCGCCATGGAGGAGGAGATTGAGAGGAATAAGGACCACCCCCACTTCGCGCCCCTGTATTTCCCTGCAGAGCTGCACCGCCATGGCGCCCTAGCCCGCGACCTGGAGTATTTCTACGGTCCAGAATGGAAGAGCCAGATCACCTGCTCTCAGGCCACCCAGCGCTACGTGGACCGTATCCACCAGGTTGGGCAGGAAGACCCGGTCCTGTTGGTGGCCCACGCCTACACTCGCTACATGGGCGACCTGTCAGGAGGCCAGGTGCTGAGAAAGGTGGCCCAGAGGGCTCTGAAGCTGCCGTCCACGGGAGAGGGCCTGGAGTTCTACCAGTTCGACGGCATCCACAGCGCCAAAGGGTTCAAGCAGCTGTACAGAAGCCGCATGAACGAGCTGGACCTGGACGTGGAGAATAAGAACAAACTGGTGGAGGAGGCCGTCAAAGCTTTTCATTTCAACATGGAGGTGGGAGTCCCTTGTAGTTGTCGATGAAATGATTTAAACTGAGATTTAAGTATAGGGAGTAAGTGTAAGATATTCGTAATCTTGCTCGGTTTGAGATGATCCTGTGTGCTGAAACCGTTCAAACATGAAATATTAAATTGTCAATAGAAATCTGACGTTTAGCCACAAGAAGAGGAAATCAACTACTTTCAGGATTTCACTTTTGTGTGAGTTAATCTTAGCATTTATAAAGTTTTATCCTTTTTAAGCCCCGAAGGGCCTTCAGATAACATGAGTAGATGAACAGCATCATTAAGACCAAGGATCACAACTATATCCAGATTAAAACATGGGTAGTTGCATCATGGAGTGTTGATGTTTTTCTTAAACAGGAACATGAGTTCCTGAGAAAAAAACCTTCAAAGAAAGTACGTTAGAGACATTTCCAAGACTTGAAACTGGGACAGAGTTTCAGCTTTATAGCAAGACAGATCCGTTCTCTCGAGACGCACAAACGAGAACAGCAACTTTAGTTTCAGCCAACGGTGGTTTTGAAAAGGATCGACTGGTGGGCGCCGATTTTGTGATGTAGAAGTTGTAGAAAGCCACGTATGATTTCCATAAACTCTGGGTCAGGGTTTCGTTTATGGCTCTCCGACAGTTTTCTGCGTAACCATCTGGAAATATGGTGAAATCCTCAAGTTTAAACGGAAGTGGACAACAGTGAACTAAGTCAGAAGGCAGATCTGGGAATTTAAAATCCAAATGAATATTGTTCCAGTTGCGACTCAGAAAACTGTTGGGCTCAGTAACAAGCTCTCTATTAGCAGACAAGGTAAACACAAGGTACTTCTTTAAAGGTGACTCTATTTATGTGATTAATAATCATGTTCTCTGACAAATGTTGTTCAGTGTGTGTGTTGGTGTGTAAGATTCAATGAGATATAAACCACCAGATGTATCAAATAAGTGTAAAAAAAAAAGAGGCAATTTCCAATTTTAGGATGACGTTTTTCAGAATTGGAAATGTGGACATGTTGCATATTTTTCTTAGTCCTCTCCTAAAAACACATAAAACAGTGCAGAGGTTGTAGTTCTGAGTTGTTTACGAGAAATATGGAGGTATGGAAACTGTCACATGTGACCCCACGATTGTTCCGGCAGGTGTTTGAGGAGTTGGAGGAAATCGGCAAGACGATTCAGGAGGACGTTCTCGACGCCGGCATGTCTGTTCACGGAGAAATGGGTGGAGACATCAGCAAGTGTCCCTACTATGCAGCCAAAATGGGTAAACGAGCACCGTGCTGTTTACAAACCAAGGCCTGGATGCTGTTTTTTCCCTCCTAAGCTTGCGTGTGATTGTGCCTCTCTGCATCACAGCAGCGTCAGGGGGAACCGCGTACTTCGGTCAGCTGCTCATGGGCGCTCTGAGACACCCGACAGGACAGGTCCTGTTCGCCACCTGGTTCGCCGCCTTGGCGGGGCTGGCTGCGTGGTATCTGATGTGATGCGGCTGTTTGCACAGACGAGCATCCAAGCGAAGGACGGGGAGGAGAACACCTCCACTAACCGACCATTTTATAGACACATTCAAATCAGGTCTGTGTATTGTCTTTAAACATCGGTTTTTAGTTGTAGGATCCCAGCGGTGTGAGCTTCAGGACCATTAGGACACCCCCTCATCCTTTTATTTCATACAATTGTAGATTTTTTAACACGCCATCCATCCATTTGGTGTTTTTCAAAGCATTGACTTGCATCTGAAGTTAGACGTCAGAAGTGGAGAAGTGGCCCTGCTGTTTGTAAACCATACCATATGTGTAAATATGAAATACAACATTGTAACCACAGAAAAAACGGTTAATCCTTCCAGTCGATGCTCACCGTTAGATTTAACAACTATTTGTATATCAAGAATATACAGGGCGACCAATTTAGGTGCTGCGTAAAAATATTAATGCTCTTCAAAGGTCATGTTTTTTCACGTTGCAACAAAACACATTTATGATAGGACCGTCTTTAATACGCTTTGATTTGAACCATTCCAGTGTAGCTTTGGTTATGAATTTAGGCTCTTTGTCTCTGCCGCTCCCCCAGAATCACCGTAGCTGTACTTCCATGTCATGATCCGTCTTCATACAATGGATCATATATATAATGGATAGATTCATATAAACCAGCTTTAAACATGTCTAGGTAGCTGCTAAGTAACATACATTTTGTTGGTCCATCACCAAAGTCCCGAGTAAAATAGCGAGAGTCTTTGCAGTTATAGCACAATAGAACGGTGTGGGATTGCCTATGGAGAATATGCACTTACTGTGTGGATGAGTTCAGCTTGTGATGACATACAGTCACACAGTCGTAAAAATAAGATCACTAGTAGCCGTTTTCCATTTACATTTTCCAGTTTGTTTGTTTTTTCCCCTAAATTAAGCATTCCTGATGCATGTTTTTTTGTTTATCCTCCTCCTGTCGTGTTTGAAAGCAAACATCCGTGTGAATCTTTTCCTGATCCCCTTAAATTACCCAGTTGTTTCAGCGGACGCGCTGCTGCTGTTCTGTATGTACGAATGTTTGTAGCATGGGTGAGCATAAACGGTTGAGGACATGCGTGTCCGTCGGAGCGTTATTTCATAACATAATTTCTCTGACGGTCCTAGATTTAACCCCCCCCCACTCACCCACCAAAGCTGTAATTGACATGAAGTTACATTAGCTAATGAGTTCAGGCGGATCTCTGAAAAACATGGCAAAACGTACCTACTGTGTAAGGTAGTGAAAGCCTAGATGAGGCAAGGTTTAAATGGATATATAAATATTTATATATATTCTCGAAAGTATCGTGAAAATGGTCACATTTCATCAAATTGTCATCACTCAAATGTTTCCAAGAAGCCTACATGTTCCACAATGAGATAAAAAGATAAAATATACGGCATGCTAACCTTAATTAATCCTCGACTATCGGATATTTGTGATGACTTGGCTACTAAGAAGCCGTCTCTTTAATTGCATGCTTTGATTTTCAGAATTCAAAGTGTTTTCGTACGTGCAACAGGACGTATTAACAGAGCTGACTAAACTCCGGCTCTCGTTTCCTCGGTTATGCTTTTAACGTTATCTTATCAGATCTCAGCTTTGCTCTTGTCAGGTAGAAATACTTAGTGCTGTACACAGGATAACTGCACTGAGGCTTGGTGTTCATCCAGAATGAAGTGGTAATGATTTAGGAACCGATTTTTAATTGTCTATTACCCAAAGAAACTTCTGCTCGCATGTGCTGCACACTTGCACAGCGCGTTCACTCTCACATCCGGGGGGATGTGCAGCGTTTCTGTGCCGATGCCGTTGGGCTTCGTTCCTGAAGGGATTCTCAGGTTCAGCACAATGAAGCGCATATGCTGGGGGTAAACAGGAAGTGTGAGATGCTCTTGTGGGCCTGCGCTTTATTGCTTTCATATGGTCCAAGTGTAACGTGTGCAGCAGTATTCCAGGACCTACTGAAGGGAAACTAATGTGGGCAGATTTTGAATTCTTTTTAGTTTTTTAACTCTGCTCCTAAATAATTTGTTCTATGGGAGCATATTTGTGACTAGCTAGAGCACTTTTATTGCATGTTTGAAAACCAAGAGGTGATATTGTTGTCAAGAACAAAATAAAAGACAGTTTCACTCGTTATCTTTGTTGAGTTTTTCTTTTTTAATTGTAACCCTGTATGATGTTTGGCTCCACCTGTGTTTCACCGTGTGAGAGGAACGTTCATGGTTAAAAGTCAAGCATTGTTTTAGCGCACCATCCTCTGCATGTAATGAACAACTGTTAGGGGCATATATTATTTTTCTAACAGGCATTTTTGCTCTAATGTAAAAATACTTAGATGAAGTCTATTTTTTTGGCCAGCCCATGTTTATTTAAACCTGTAAAGAATAAAGTCTATAAATGAATATGTGGTTTTACTACCATTACATTAAATTTGCATTACAATCCAAAACAAAAGAACTAACTTGACTTATTCCTGTAATCAGTTTACATTTCAAAAAGCCTGAAGTGTCGGATTATCCAACAGTAAATCTTGTAGTCTGAAGACGTAATCTGATGTTCACACGGAACTGACAAAACGGGAATAAAACACAAGAGCAACACACGGCACTGGATTAGCTGGATTTAACCCTAAATATACTCTTGTAGTAGTCGCTTTCACTACATTTATTTAGCCTTGCATTCTGCTAACGAACAGATGAGCATCAGGTGCTGAGTGCTCCGTCTTCGCAGCCGCACGTCGATTAATCGACCGGCACATCCTCTCACAGATCCACCTCAGCTGGGGAACAGAGAGCGGCGATCCCTTGGATTTTTCTCTACAGGGCTGGGTAGAAAGTTTCTTTGTCCATCCAAAAAAATTAAAATATTCAACAATCCCAAGTCTCAGTTTTCTGCCACTCTGGATATTAACTCTGTCCTTTCTTTGGGCTCCAGGCTCAGTTCCAGGAGGATCGTTTACCTAGAGGAAAAAAAACAAATACAACTTAAAATTGCTTCTGTATAAACCCCTCAACCTGGATGTTACCTATTAGCTATAAGTATAACTTGAGTCCAACATGCACAACTGTCTATGACAGCCACAAACCAGATGACTAACGTGCCATGTTTTGTAGCATCGCACATATTAAAACGAGTCATACCTGGTTTATGGCTGTCAGGACGAGCTAAATAATTTCTTTAACTTGGAGAGAAAGCCCTCCTCTTTCAACTCTGCTTCCTTCTCCACATGCCTGCTTTTCCCTGCCTTAGACTTCTCGCCACTCCTGCCCCCACCTGGACAGATGTGCACACTGCAACTAAGTACAACTTCTCTTGCAAAATTCCCGTTTTTAAAGTATCCGAAAGAGGAAAAAAAACATGATTTTCAGAAGCTAAACTTGAAATAAAATGCATCTCTTAGAGTGAGAAGGTTGTCATACCTGTGCTGGTGTTTGTGACTCCGTTCACCGTGCCTTCTACGTCCGTCTCATCCTCAGCAAAGCTCATTAAAAGAGATTTCTGTCTGTCCGTCAATGTCCTGCAACAGAAAATGTTTTACCTAGTTGTACTTTTAAAACAGTTTTCAAATTAGAAAAGGATAAAGACATCTGATGAGTCGTACTTTGGTATTTTGACTTTGACATGGACGTAGTGATCTCCAAACCCATAGCCACTAACTCGAGCAATTCCTTTTCCCGACAGGCGGATTCGATGGTCTGTCTGGATTCCTGCGGTAATCTGCTCACGAAAAATTCACCAGTAATTATTACTTTACTCACTTAAAAACCAAAGGTTTCCCCTTTAATCCGATTAATGTCTCTACTTACTGACAAATTGAGTGTTTCATAAAGTCCTTGTGTTCTGCCCGTGCCGCCCAGAATGGCTTGTGCAACAGAGACGTAAAGATCTGAGTGAATGTCGGCACCTTCCCTCCTGAACACTGGGCTCTTTTGGACCTGGATAAAGTAAAGATCGTTTCAAGCGGTTAAAATTTCTCAAAGCAACACAAACTGTACTATTCTAAATTGAGGACAAATGTCACAGATATCATATAGATATTAACCCGAAACGTTATGAAGATTTCCTTCTTTCCCACTGGCATTCTGACCGTCTGCCCATCCTCCACGCCTGACAGGAAAAAAGTACAAACAAAGGTTCAGCTTGTGTTTAAAAAATGCCTATGTTGTGAATCCTGCCGGTGAAAATCTCCAAATTATCTGGTTTTTGAGCCAAAGTGGAGCTTTGGCTGCATAAAGCAGTGAAACAAAATGCGCCAAATGTTGAGCTGCGTGCAAAAACAACACCAAGGAAACCGATTAGTGGCTGACAAAACTACAACCGGAGCTACAGTTAAACTGATAAGATCATAGGTTATCGGTTGAAAACGATCCGCTTCTGCTCAGTTACACTGACAGGAACGAAACCTTTGTTTTCGGGGTATACAGGGTTTGTTAAGAACAGGAAGCTGAGTCCATACACTGACCTGCAGGGACAGGAACGACCACGGTCTTCCTCTGCTTGGTTTGTCCTGATCCCCGGCAGGTATTGCAAGGAGTTGAAATAACCGTACCTTTCCCCCCGCAGCGCCGGCACGTAGAGCGCATCACAAAAGGGCCTGTGTTTATTGTTTCCTATTGGAAAAGGGGTGCATGTGTTTGTTTTGTTTTTAACAAATGTAAAGATCATATTAAAAGTTAACTTTATGTTGGAGTTCTTACCATGCCTGAGCCATTGCAGTGGTGGCAGTGCTGGATCTTAGTCCCTGGCTCCTGACCTTTACCATCGCAGCGCTGGCAGGTTGTTTCTACGTTAACAGATATCTCCTTATTCACTCCCTTGGCTGCCTGAGTGAACGTCAGCTCCATGATGTACTACACGCAGAGAGAGAGGAACGTAAGCGCAGAGGCTAAAGCACAGACAGCTGAACGCTCCGGGTCAAATCACAGTACTGGCCGGCTCTCTGGACATCTCACCAACCTCCTGTGGTTGATCAAAGATGGCGTTGAAGTCACCGAAGCCACGGCCTCCTGAGAATTCCCCGAAGATTTTGCGGAAAAGCTCCTCTGGGTCCACGTGGCCGGCCTGGCCACTCCAGTACTGCTGCCCTCCTCCGGCCCGACCCGCCTCAAAGCCGGCTGTGCCGTATGTGTCGTACTGCTTCCTCTTCACCTCGTCACTGAGGACCTGCCAGGTTTAAAATCACAATCATTCACCTAAAGTCGTAAAGCCTATTAAAACACAGGTAACATCAATTTAAGCGATTTAAGTTGCTATAGAGACCGAAGCCAAACCTCATAGGCTTCAGCCAACTGTGCAAACTTCTCTTTTGCTTGCGGGTCATCTTTGTTTGTGTCTGGGTGGTACTTTTTGGCCATCTGTGGAAACCAACGAGACAAAAAAATAAGTACATTCAACTATAAAACTCTTTATGTATGTCCTGGTTACAATTACAGATAAAAATTAAACTCTAAAGTGGAATTAGAACAGAAGCAAAGATAAATATGGGTGTGACAGTATACTAAACTCAACCTAAACTAGCATTATACATCAGCTGGAAGGGCGTTACTATAATGCATAGTTAAGTGTGGTAAAATAAAAGAGGTTTATGCTGGATAGCGTTGCATTTCTTCCCATTTCAGTGCAGATCCAGCTTGTGATGTGTGCACAAATGCCAAAGAAAGACTTTCTCCTGTTTCGCAAAGTCAGTGCTTCGCTTTCCGTGCCAAAAATATATTGATCACAGTGTTGGGAAGTTGTCTGCGCTAAGCCTACCGAACACAATCAGATGATATGACACATACAGAGAGGTGGAAGCAGCAGCCGACGAACTCGCACCATAACTAACCATTATGGTAGAGTGAAAAAGTGTAAAATAGGTGAGAATAGAGCTGCATCATACATTTACTGCCATCATATTTGTGTGCAATTAAGGGCAGTGGAAAAGCTAGAATATAGTCAGGAAAATGCAAGCAAATCACTTTATTCAGCAACAATACTACACTCTCATGTTAACTGACAATTATTTACAGGCCAAAATTCAGTTTGTTGGCTCACGTAGCCACAATTAAGAAACAAACCTGGTAGTAGGCTTTTTTGATCTCTTTTTGAGGGGCGCTGCGAGGGACTCCAAGAATCTGATAGAAATCCTTCTTGCTGCTGGAACAGGTGCTTGTGTGGAAGAAAGCACGGGGCGACCGAAGACCTGCAAGCGACAAGGGGAGTTGATGTTAATTAGACATGTGACAACAGTGGAACAGCCAGGTGTTTCTGTGGGCTTTGTCTTTTTATGATGAAGATCGATGTAATCCATATTATGGGAGAGATCAAAGACAATAATGATGGTAAATTGCATGACTTACAAAAGATAAAAGTTTTACTTAGTGGCAGCAAAGTTAGCAACACTGATTGCATCAAAACTGATGAACTATCTATTTTTCATCATTATACTTACAAGGTTATATATTAGTTTACGGTTACACGGCTTGTCACTCGAGAAAAGTGATATTATTATGGTAATATGGTGGTTCCTAGAATCTCTAAAAGCACAATGGGAGGTAGATCTTTCAGTTATCAGGCTCCTCTCCTGTGGAACCAGCTTCCAGCTTTAGTCCGTGAGGCAGACACCCTGTGTAGTTTCAAATCTAGACTTAAAACCTTCCTGTTTGATAAAGTTTATAGTTAGGAAGAGGTAGAGAAGACAGCCTAATCCGGTTGGGG
>JAVLVB010000791.1:955782-984404 GCA_032876305.1 Orestias chungarensis | reverse complement strand
ATTGAATCCAGATAAGAAAAACGACAGAGTAGCCAAAACCTTGAAGGATGGAAGTTCTATGAAGAAACCCAGAACACCGGAACTAAAGCAGGTCACTTTGGATCAAACTGAACAACCAAGGAAAAGAGATAGAAAACGCAAACATTTGAACGATGGAAGTTCTAGAAAGAAAGCAAGCACACCGGAATCGGATCAAAGCCCTAATGATCAAATCAAAGAACTAGAAGCCAAACGTTTACAAGATGGGTGTTTCATAAAGGACACCACCAAGCAGAATTTGCAAGAATTGAATACAGATCAGACAAAACAGAAGCAGTCGCAAATGGAAGGGCTCAAAAAGGAGGAAGAGAGAAAAAAACTGCCTCGAGGTTTCAAGCAAACCGAGGCCACAGAAGTGTTAGACAATTATGAAAAACTTTGGGGAAATCATAAAGAAGAACAACGGGTCATCCATTGTATTAGCGGCACTGAGAAATCTCTTAGACAACTGGAAGAGATTAATGAAATGATGCAGCAATTTAAAGAGGAAATTATTGTCAAAAAGGCCGCTGCAGAAAACAATCAGAAGGACTCATGGGAGAAGTATAAGGAGTGGGAGAAAGAAAAGAAACAGCATCGGAACCTTCCTTTTTTTTTCACTCGAGCATCAAGTGTAGATGCGGATTTTGAGGAAGACCTCAGGTGTTCGTATTACATTCTAGAGATCCTGAAAGTGTTGGAGGACAGAATCGCAAGTGTAGAGGAGAAACAAAAAGCCACAAAGATCAAAAAACAAGAAATATTGTCACACTATAAAGAGGAACTTGTTGTGTTGCAACAGGGAGAGGGAAGATCTGCTAGCAAACAGCTTGCTGAATCTGCCCACTCCAAAGGAACTAATTGAGATTGAGATATCCCACAAGTGGAAACAGAAACAACACTAAAATTTCTCCACAAAAGGGCCACAAATATAAACCAGATCTGTAGGTAATCAAACTCTAACAAACTACAGGTGAAACGTCTGAAAAAAAAGTATTCCAACACATTGTTGTTGGTGTGGGTTTTCTCTGGGTGATCCAGTTTCATCCCACTCCCAACCGCTCCCTGATTTGCTAAGAGACCGGTTATTTATTTGTTTCAGTATTGGTGGTGGAAAGCAGCTAAATTACTTCCTGTAAACTTTTCCATCCCTCTGGAGGTGTGACAGTGTCGAAAGACCTCCTGCGTAAACGGAGCTGCCATGTTTAAACACAGAATAAAATAGTAGATTACACAGGATCAACCTTAGTCCCAGCCACTGAGTTATGTATTTAAAATACATAAAGTAAAACATAAAAATAAATAATAGAAAATGAAAAAAAATAATACTTTATTTTGTACATAAATAAAGTCCTCCAATCAACCCCCGCCACTCGCCCTGTCGATCAACCGTACAGGCGACTGTGACGTCAGCGCTACGTATGAACTTTATTTAGAACAATATTAGTGACAAACTCAACTGATTCAACATAAGCAGGATAACAGCAACAATCATACCTCCTAATACTTTCTTTACATTTTTCTTATAGGCTGCCAGGTAGAAAGGCCTTTAGATTATGCATTACATTTGAAAAAATAAATAGATAAATACATAAAAAATAAGGAGATTTACAACTACATACTTCGACAACATCAAAATGATAATGAAAGAAAAAGAAAGATGCAATATAAAATAAAAAAATGCAAAAATCATAACAAAATGGCCTTATTATTTAATTTGTATCGATAGAGGCCTGAGTTAAATTTCAGAGGTGATATGACAAACTTTTCGCTTTTGGTTTTATAATTTTGTCCAAGGAAAGATTCAGAAGATGGAGTTCCTGTTTAAATACAGACCATAGTGGCTTTGATTTTCCAAATCTGCATTTATTTATATGACATTTTTAAATGATAATGATGTTATTAAAATATTAAACTCTTTTGTATTCAGATATAAGTCCATATAAAACAGTTTGGTATGAGAAGGGGACTATGTTAATGAATTTACTAGTCAGGAGGTTGTGCAGAGATTCCTATAATCTTTTGATAGGTTGACAGCAAAAGGAAAGGTGTTCTGTTGTTTCGATTTCAGTACATATATAGCAGTTATCACATTCTTTTTAAAATCTGTCTTATTAACTCATTTGACGGGTAAATACCATGCAGAGTTTTCAAATGTATTTCTTCATATTTTGTTGGGAACTAAAATTTTAAGAACTTTGACATTAAAATGATTTGATCTTTCTTTTCATAACGGTCCATACATTTCCTTCTTACCAGTCCAGGGTACATTTGTTTTGCTAAATGTTATCTTAGAAACTTAATGCATTTTTTGTCTAATAAATCTAAATCATTTATTTTGATACTGAGTAATTTACTCACTAGTTTTGTATCATAATTGTTCTTTATGAGTTAAACAAATGCATTTGGTATTATTTTTTCATAGTTGCTTTTAGTACAGATTAGATTATACTCGCAGATTTAATCTCAATATGCATATGATTTGGTAGTATCATCCAATAAATGACAAATTGACCAGGTCCCCTTCTCCATCCAGTTTTCCATGAACACAGACTTTTTTCTGTGTAAAATAACTCTGTTATTCCACAAAGGAACATTATGAGGACTAAAGTTGTGTTTATATGCCACTTTCCAATTTAACAGCACCTGTTGGTGATAATTTTACAGGTAATTTATGAATCTCAAACTCTCATCTCAACAGGAACTCAATACCACCAATTTTACCAAACACCAGACAGGGGACAGCAAACCAGATCTCATGACTTCTGGGAAATGATTGTAGCCTCTTTAGTTTTAAAACACCGTTCATTATTTCAAAATCTATTGCTTTAATTCCTCCATCTTCATAACGTTTAACTAAATTTCCTTTTTTGATGTAGTGATGGGATCGTCAAAGCTGCGTATTTTCTCAGTGCTCCAATAATTTTGTCAATAATAATAATAATTACCACTATTTTGTCAATAATTTCACATGTATGCCCAATGTATGTAGAAAGGTCAGCTACCAATCAGAAAGCTGCACCAGCTCAGGTGCTTTCCACTCCAATCAGTGTGTAGCTCCTTCTTCAATTTCAAACATGACTGAAGCAGAATATTAATATCAAAGAGAAAAATCATCTGAAATCTTTTGCCAACAGTAATCATGATTACTTAAAAAAGGAGTGTGAGATGGTTTATGTTTGCATCACTAAAGATGGAAAACCCATGAAAAAGCCAGTAGGGCAGCTGGAACACAGTCATGCTAATGGTTAGTAGCACAGAACAACAAAGCCAGTTCTAACTAACTTAAAGCAGCCTGTAGTAAGGCGCTACATGGAGTTCAGTCCATATCCTTTTATTCATTTAAGTGGCAGATCTGCCACACACAATATGGCGGACCAGCTGACGTACTGACGTAATCACTCCGGACCAGCTGACGTACTGACGTAATCACTCCGGACCAGCTGACGTACTGACGTTTGTTATGGTCCCCCCCCCCCCCGTAGACATACATAAAAAAGCTTTATTATGCATGACTATGGGTGTCAGTCAAAAGTAAGCAAATAATAAATTATTTATTTATTTTTTATTTTTTTTTGTGAACAAATGCAGGATCAGCAAAATCAGGTGAATTTACATAATTCTGCGCTTAGATGGTATTTATGCTTTATGTATTTATTCTGCGCCCTGTCCTTGATTTTCTGCGATCCCAAAAGTCTTAGTTTGAAGGGAAGAAGCGAAACACCGCCCAGCCCAGCCCTGCCCTCCGGCTCACTCGGTGGATCAAATCGAGCGAACGCCGTGCCTGACCTGTCAGCTGCAGCAGCAACTCTGAACAGGCGCGGAGCAGCTCCACACACACACACCCGGAAGGCACCAACATGAATCGTTTTAAGACCTCCAAGTTCAAAAATACCACTCCGAAGGTCGCCAACAAAGACGTGAGTAGTGAAGCAGCAGCTGGACTGGAAACGGTCCTCCTGGCTAACACGGGATAGCTGAGCTGCTGCTTGGGGAGGAGCGCCTGCTTGTCTGCCTGCGAGAGATGTGTAACTTCCTGCATCTGTAGGAATATTAATGCACTTTCTACTCATGCAGATTTATGTATATTTGTCATGCTTGTCCTGCTGTTATCTTACTGACCCCCCCCCCCCCCCCTTAACTTCTCGTTGCATTCTGAGCTTTAATAGGATGGCCTGAGATTTATTTATTTTGATCTTTTCTTACACCAGTGGTGAGGGATTCATACAGATTTCAAGAGTCGACATGTCTGCATGTCTTGTATACAAACATGCATTCCATTAGTTCCAGCTTGCAGCGCCTGCATGGTGCGTTTAATGCCACCTACCTTCACCCAGACAAATAAAAAGCCTGGCGTAAACACAACGTGACGTTGAGGGGATGCTCCCCCCACCCAATGTCTGCCCACGCAGCAGGTGGTGCCTTGCTCCTGGGAATGTTGAAGCAATGATTCCTGCAGACACGTCCTATTGATCAAGATGCAGGGGAGTGAAAAGTAGCACAGTGAGGAGTGTAGTGAGGAAAGCAAGGGGACTTGGACATGTGGGCGTTGCTCGATTGAATCTTCATAGCTGAATATTGCCAGTTCAGTCTGAGTGAAACAGGAGCTCTGTTGCAACACCTACCTTTCAGGCAGGCCAGTTCATAATCATGGATACAGATCTTGTTAAATCCCTTGAAATGCCTTTGCAGTACAAATTATCCTGTGTTAGATAAACGGTTAAAACTCCCTCCAGATGCAACACTGGTGGAATTGCTTTTTATTTTCATTTTATTTATTTATTTTTTTGCAGAACACATCCGATCAGCAGACGTTGGTAGAGCATGTTGCACACAGATGCTGCTCTTTCCATGTTACTGTTATGTAAGACCGTTTTCTGCCTTGCAACGATCAGCGGCACTTGGATGTACTCTGCTCTGTTTCCATTCTAAGCGAGATCCTTCCTGTTTATTACTGGCTCCTTTTTCTTTAAGAGATGTTGCAAAAACCTGGTCACATGTTCTCCTTCCTCATTAAAATTCTCACGCCTTTTTCATGCGTTTCCCCCCCCCACCCCCATGCATGCTCTGTTTCCTTATTTGTTGGTGACTATAGAGATGGATCAACAACGTCCACGCTGGCTCCTTCTCCTGCCAGGGGAACCACATCAAAGCAAGCTCCAAGCTGGTGGCTTTCGACACCAATCAGGCTGGTATGGGTGTCATTATGTGGCTCCAACATCTCAAACTGTTTAAACTGAATGCAGACGTCATTAACATCCTTAAAATGGTCAAAAGGAAACCAAATATGGCGTTGACTTGTCTATAAATTGCTTCGTGAGATATTAAATCAAATCAAATCCCCTTCAGATCATATTTTGTCTTTTGTGACTATATTTCTCGATACAAATGCAGTTTCGTTAGAAGAACAACAGCAGAGTAAGGGAACAAGGAACACGATTGAACTTAATGAGATAAGGCCGCCCACCCGAACATTACTTAGGGAAACGGTGAGGTGGTCAGTGGTTACTCTGGACAGCATCCACAGCTAAGGTGAGAGACGCTGCTTTAGGAAACGCCTTTCTTCTGTCGGAACAGGAAAACCAGGTTCAGTTCAGAGGAGGGTAGAAGGGAGTTCACTCCAGTGACACCCTGGAAGAAAATCTGGAAAACCGTTGCATCTGGAGATATTAGAATATCAATATAAGAGTATGTAGCAGTGCTGCCATAATCGGCTCCATTTTGGATTAAATCGGTTAAATGTGGTTAGAATGGGTTAGTCAAAGTCTGGACCTTAATACACCAGACCTAAAAACTGATGATCATCACGGTGTAACAAAAGCTGTTAAAGGTTGTTTTTTTCATGGTAGACATTGATTTGTTAATCATTTACCTTTTCAGAGTGACCTGAGACATGTTTTAAGATTTTATAGGTAAAGAATAAAACTCCTGTCCCATGCCGATCCCTTGGTTTTTAAAACTAGTCAAGTGATCGTATGACAGCCATTGTGGCCAATAACAGGAAGCTGTGTACACAATGCCAGGCCTGCGGATGGATCACTTCTTTGTTGGTTTCATTCTGCTGCAGAAAAGCAACGCATGTCTTGTATGAAACAATTTCAACTCTCCATGCAATTATTGATTTTTAGATAAATATGTATGAAGAAAGGCTGCATGAAGCCCCACAGCTTATAAGCCCCAAGACAGATAGATTTGTATATTAACTTTTAATCTTGGTCATGTTTTAGCAACTTTGCTCGAGAACCATTCTTTATTATCACCAAGTAGGTTTGATTGCGATGCTCTCTGCCAGGTTTCATGTGTTTCATGTCTCTGCAGGCGGTGGGATGGTTGGCCTGACGTCAGTCGAGGCTTCAGATGGCCAATGGAGTGTCACACAGATCTCCTGCCACTCTGGTGTGTTTTCCTCATTTTGTTTGTTGAATTTTATGTGATTTAAAAAAAGGTTTATGTCATTTGGGTTTGATTATATCTCAGTGGCTTTAGAAAGGCCATTGTTCACTTACTTACACATCTATCTTTATCTGCTTTAATAGGTTTCGGAACATGTTTCATTTGTGTAAAATAATAAATTAGGAGAGAACTGCAGAGACTGTTAAAAAAATACCAGCCTAGCAGACCTGACCCATGTCAGCTTTTTTAACTTTAGTTTTCTATCCTCCCTCAGATCTGGTGACTGATATGGACTTTTCTCCCTTCGATGAGAGTCTCCTGGCAACCTGCTCTGTGGATGAAATGGTGAGCTCTGCCATGTCCGACCTTTAGGGTTCTCAAGAATATTTATTTAGTATTCCTTGCCAGTGCCACAACAAACCTCTGTTATAGTTGCCCATTGACACCTTTTGAGAAACTCTCTACTCCTGTTACAGTTTCCTGAGCCACAGATGTCACAGCTGACAGGAATCGCTGAGTTGAGGTCCAGGGCCTCAAACTCAACTACTTGGTTTACATTCCTGACACTTTAGCTCCAAACTTCTGCTCCACCTTGTCCTCCCATAACCTTCATACTTCCATAGGTGTCCCGTCCGCACGCAGACATTTCCTCACAGTCGGCTGAATTTCCCAACAAATCCAGAATGTAGTTTCTGTACCTCTACCAGCGGTTTCATCATTACCTCGGATGAAGAAATGCCGTCAGTATTTGTATTAAATAGCATGATCGGATGCATGTGAGTGAATTGTATGTAATAATGGTTTACAGTGCTCTACCAAGCATGCTGTTTTACCCAGTAATGTTGCCCTGGTACACTACAGCAGAAGGAATCAGACAATATGAAAAGTTTTTAAAATCAATATAAAAGGATTGTAGAAAGGTTTTTCTTTTTTTATAATTAGTCCTATTCTGTCATTTGTAAAATTACAATATTAACCTCATGAGTCCCATCTTTGTTTGCCATCCCCTTCTCCCAACTTCCCATCACTAAAGAGAATAAAAGGTTTAATTTTTGACGCTCTGACACTTTCATCTTGCAATTTATACTGCCGTCTTGAAAATGAACCTCCTACTCTCTTTGCAACTATATGCACAGTTTGGACATGGGTGTTGACTGTAGGCACAGGAGCATAGGAGCAGATCATTTGATGTCTTACAACACTCCTGATCTGTTATGCATAATAGGGACCTCTATGTGTTTTCATGCATCCCAGCTAACCTCTAAGACCTTACAGAGACCGTCCATCTTCTTACAGATGTCTTTAAGCATTCTTGAATTGATCTCTTGTAGAATAGTTTTGTTTCAGAGTCATAACTAGAAACTCAAAGCCAGTAGGTTATCCATTTGCATTAGCCGTGTGTCTAAACCTCCCATTTTTGTGTGTTGAGTCATTATCCACCTGCTGCATCATGCTAATCCTTCCCAGGGTAGCAGATGATTAGACGATTGGTTTACCTGACTTCCTCTCCAGTTGTGATTGTTCTAACCCCGTTGCGGGTAAAACAAATATCTCTATTAGGCGATATCTTAATATGTAACTGTGTGTGTGCAGGTGAAGCTGTGGCGTTTGTGTGAGCCGGAGCAGGAGCAGCCCAGCAGCCCGGAGGTGACTCTGCAGCCGGGCCAGGGCAGACTGGAGCTCGTGCACTTCCATCCCACCTCCGCCGGCCTGCTGGCTGTTGCGACCGCTCAGTCCCCTCTGATCTGGGACACCAGCAGAAAAGACGCGCCTCTTGCAGGTGATTACGTTTATCACACACAGTTAGTACGTTACGTTTCGCGTGTTCAGTCTGTGTGTTGGGCCATGTTCATGTTGTTTCTGTGTGTAGCATAAATCTGTATCTGGCCTGGAGGAAAGCAGTTGGTTGGCATGTTTTTTGTTCCTTTTTGTTGTTTTGTTTTTTGAATGTCTGACTGACTTGCCTACATTTTACAGCTCTGTGGCTCTGACTAAGTGCTGGAGCAGCAGAGGTAATCATTTATTCTGGAGTCCTGATGCCAATCTCCTCAGACTGGCCTCAGGACGCACTCACTGTACTCTGGCCTCATTCACCCACGCCTCATCCCGTACCACCCTTCATTTACCACAAACCCCCCACCCCCCATGAAAGCTGACCTGGCTGCTGCTCACTGCTGATCCAGCATATCATAAGCTGCACCCCCCCACAGAATCTCCCTTTTCCTTCATTTTTTGTTGTCTCGTTATTAAGAGGGCACGATAGGAGTGCTGGGATTGGTCATGAAGGTTCTTCCTTTGGGAAAAAGAAGAGTGCATATGTATAGGAGCACCTTTTATGTGTTTTTCCATTTTTCTTTCTCTCTTTTTTTTGTGCTTTTCTGAATTGTTTGTTGATTTCACTTGTTCTCGTTTTTTGTGACGTCTTTAGATCGTTGTTTTTTCGTTTTTTTTTGTGTTTTTTTGTTTTTTTTTGTGTTTATTTTCGTCGTGTCTCTGCGCTTGCTGTCATTCTTTGTCCATCGTGCGCGTCATTGTGCTTTGTCTTTCCTGAGACTTCTCAGCACCCAGTTTTGCTTTTGATACCCGTCTGATCCTCATCATACTGTCCTTGTTTTTTTCCTCTTCTTCCTAAATTAATATTCTCTTTGCAGCCTTGGAGCAGCACAGCGACCAATTGCAAAGTCTCAGCTGGAAACCGGACGGTTCCCTGCTTGCAACTTCCAGCAAGGTGAGGCTAATTTAGGAAGCACCTGGATTATCGTACTATTCAGGAAATCTGGTATTTGCCTCATTTCGTTTTGCTTTATCTTTCACAGAAAGTACTTAATTGATCTTCAGATTGTATAAGAAAGAAAACAATTATAAATCATTTTGAAATTTAACTTTCAGTGTGGAGGTTGTGCCTAAAAATAAGCAAATATTTAAGGAGACCAAATGTTCAAATGTCTTTTTGAGATTTATATATAAGGTTTTAGGGTTTTCTATAAGCTTCAAAAGTAAATAAGATAGATAAAAATAGATAAATAAAAATGATGGATGATCGAGCTGTGAGACAGATAAACTATATAAAATATAACCTGTGTAAATCCTCTGACTTTACCCTTTATGGACCATGTCTCACATTTACATCGTATGAGTTAAGTTAAATGCTTGTGGCAGCATCATGCTGTGGTGACCTTGTAAAGGAGATAAAATGACATGGATTGAACAACGCCAAACACCAAGGCTGTTTCGATCCTAAAACCTTCAGGTTTTTTAGAGTTAAAACGTAAAAAGATGGAGGGCAAAAGCACATCCTGCTCAACAAAAACAACTTCTTAAAAGGAAAGTTAGAATTTCGGATTTGTTTAGACAGAGACTTGACGTAAAGCTGTAGGAAAATATAGCTGGTCATGTTTGTTACATAAATATTTATATATTTTCTGTTTATATATTTTCTATAATTCTTTAAAAAAAAACACACATCACATTAAATATGTTTAATGTCACATAGTCACATTAAACAGCGGATTACAGATACTTCTATTATCTACTATCCTCATCTCACCTCATCTACTACACAGCACACAAAGACTCGGGCAAAAGTGACGTTTAAATGAGCCAACGAGCAGAAAGATTTTCTAAACAAACAAACAAAAAGTTCATACTCTATTGTTTGAAAGACTAAAGTTGTTAAAAAAGTTTGTTTGGACCAGAACCATGTGTTGCAGTTCCAGTTCATTGCCACTTGATGTCGCCACTAACTCACATCACAGACCCTCTCAGTTTGGTGAATTGTATGAAAACGTCTGCAAGGTGATGCTCATAAACGAGGGTGGAAAGGACATTAAACTATGGATTACGAGTTATTGAGACACTTTCAAAGAAAAGCAGGGATAACCTTGGACATCACGTCAATGTCAAAGATGCAATTACCCGTTTTGTTATGGAGGCGTAACGGTGATGCCAAAGACATTAATAAAGTGCTTGAGGAGATTTTCCTTATGGGACTAGAAGCTGCTTGGAAATGAATGAACTAATGGAAACAGGCTTTGTGTGTAGGTTTAATCACTCAGGGCCCTGAATCTTTCTCATCTCCCACTGAACTTTCAGTCCCTGCTCCCAGCATGCATTGCTTTATGGCCCCTGTGGTGCAACACTTTTGTTTTTGTGTTAAAGCTTCTTAGTGTTTACCTTTTTTACACATTTTATATTGATTAGGATAAAGCTAAAAGGTAGAATTATTTGTTTGCTTGAAAGGAAACATCATTTTTTATACTATTCTGTTTTAGTTGATTAGGAAAAACAGAAAGAAGAGATTAAGTTTTTTAGAAACACAATGAGGGATGTCTATGTCTATTTTTGTACGCAGTTCAAATACCGTACCTCATCTTAAATAGAGTCGAATCGTCTTCTCTGTATTAGTTTTATCCTTTTTATTGGTCTTATCCAACATCTAAGTTTTATTACATTTGAAAGATATGTAACTATAAAAATATCTCACTATTTTTAGCCAGGTTTATTTTAATTCGTTGGGATTCAGACTGCTAGGGGAACATAAACAACTGTTTATTTTTTTACAGTGTTTGAGTCTATTTTTCTGATTATAATAAAAAAAAAATAATCATTGATATTTTAATTCCTTCCGTAGTATTTCCACACTTTTTGTTTCGGCTGCTTGATGAAATCGCATAATTGATAGTTCGTCCGAGGCCACTGGACCCTACTTCAAACTACGCGCAATAATGCTTACTTGTCCTTGAGAGCAAATGAGCTTTGACACAGAAATGTCCCATAATCACCTATCTAATAGGTATGATTGCAGGTTGAGGTTCCCCGTGTTTGTCTCTGTCTAACGGGCGACAAATTACTCAGGCCATCAAACGACTTTGACCAAACCTCGACATTCCCGACAGGATAATCATCCTAATCACAGCTGCCAGCTCTGCTAATGCAGAATAAAAGAGCATGACACCTTTGGAAAAACTAAAAAAAGTGCGTGTGTGTGTGTGTGTGTGTGTGTCAGGGGCCTCTGAGGTTTCAGCCATGTTTGGCTCAGGTGTCATTTAACTAAAAGGGCCGCTTTCATTCCCTCCAATTTGAGTTATTAAAGCAAATAGAGCCTTCCAGCATGTGGGTTCAATCCAATGTTCCTCTCTAGAGTAAATACTAGGACATGTGGCTTAGGTGGGGCAGGATGAAGGGAATACCCCATCCACATAAAGCAGTGATCATGACGGGCCTCCTTTGGACTGAGAGAAAAGTGAAGTTTTGGGGCAAAAAAGGGAGAAAGTGCAGGAAAAGCTGCACATATATGCGAGCGGTGAACGAGACCAGCTATTATGGCGTCCAGATACGGCGTTGTAACCGATACTTGATAAAGATGCTGCAGTCCCAGCAGGCTTTGACCTGAGTAACCACAGGAGACTGGGAGCAGGAGTCTGACAGCGCCGTTTGTTTGACGAGCGCCTGACCGGCTGGTGGGGAGCGCCGCCGGGCGAAGATTCCCAGCGTCTGTGTGTGTTCGGTGCGCGGAGGGAACTCATTAGGGGCAGCTTGAGGGTGATACCTCGTTTGATTAAAGCACAGCCGCACAAATCCAGACGCGGCGGCCGTGCAGGGCTCCCGTCTGTGCATTTATGAGCTTAGGTAGTATGATTTTCTTTGTATGTGTGGTCATGTTAGGGTGATTGTTTGTTTTATGTCTGTGCTTGTATGCAGTTGTTTAGTGAGCACATCTGTTCAAGAATGGCCCCTCATTGGTGTGTTTGCACAGCCAGATATTCTATTCACTTGTAACACTTTGGTTATTATGGCGCCTTTAACGCTTCAAAGTCCAGGACTCGCTGTGTTTTAGGACCAAACAATGCACCAGCTCAGAGTCGTTGAGGTATTTCTGGGCTTGTTTTCGTTAAGGAAAAAAATAAAAACGTGTCCCAAAGATTTTCCAAGGCCTGTCATATATGTGGATGAAGGTCACAAGGCTCTAGATGTTTTCAGAGCTAATTTCATTCCCTACCTGCCAGCAAGCCCACAGATTGTTTATCTTGTAGATGTTTTTTTTACCTTTTACACCCTAAAATCTGTGACGTCGTCATGTTGACACTGCTCTCTTTAAGTTCCCACATTATTCTCCTTTACTTGTTGAGAGTTGTGTCTGCTAAGCTGCATAATCACGCCTAGACAGTTTTGTTGCCAAAATAACAACCGTCGTTCTGACTGCTGTGAATTTCAACAGGTTGATGTCTAAGGGAGGACTACTGTAGTTTCTAGTGCATGAACCCATTAGCGATGTAAAGGAAACATCAGAAGACCTTACGGTGTTCGGCTGATCGCTCTTGTCTACACCTTTGGCGGATGAGCGTCTGCGATCCTCCCTCTGGTGTAAAAACCTTTTAGCGCGGCTTTAAGGTCTTTCGCGGAAGTAGTTTACTCAAGTGATCTTTAAAAATACAAAAGAAAACCCAACCAAGAGGATTCACGGATATTTCTATAATTGCCCATGTATTGTAGGGGGTAATTATGTCAAAAAAAAACAACCAATTTGCAGTTAAGAAATGAATAAAAGTTTTATAAGATGCCCTTTTTTTTTTTCAATTGTCTTAATTGTTTTGTGTAAAAAAAAAAAAGTCTCTGCGATATTTATCAAATCAGATCACAAATATTTCATTTCCAAAGGGAAATAACATACTATTTATGTCATTAAATGCTATTTTATTTAATCAAAATTGTGTTTTAAATAATGTAGATCAAAACTGAATTAACATCTACAGTGACTTGGTTTTCATATAATATTCTATGAATCTATTAGTTTCTTGTTTTTGATGGAAAATGTTCGTTTTTGGGGGAAACCTGCAGGATGGGTAAAAGAACAGGTGGGAGTCTTACCCAAAGGTCATGAGGAGGAGGAGATTTGTTTGTGTGCTTTCCTGGAGTGCCTCTGAGCCCGGGGCTTTACTGTCGGGTCACAGAGACGCTGAAGACGGAGCCTGGGGGCATCATAATCGTGGGTGGGCCGAACACACCAGAACAAGTCAGAACACCCTCCCCACAAAAAAACCCTAATTTATACCAGTGTTTGCTTTTCGTGTCAAAAATAGCAAATACAGGTCGAGTTAAATTGCCGAAAGGATTAGATTGAAGCTAGCGAGGTGAAACTAGCAGGGTAGAAATCGCACTGACTGTTGAGTGTGTCCATATGGATATTTCTGTGTCATCCTCCTGATTTGCTTTGACATGTATATATTAGGTGTGGCACAGTTGAGCCTAAGTGCTCAGAAGCATAACCTGCTATCAGCTCCATGTGTCAGACGGCTGCTGTGATCACGGTCGCACGGCAGTATTGAGTGACACATGTGTGTCCCATTAGGCGCCATTTCCTCTCAATCACAAACAAATCCCTCCGATTGGCTGCTCAGGCGGAGACCGAGCGTGTGTTTCAGTGGCCCGGGGTCAAGGCGTGCGAGGCCACGGAGAGTTTACTGCAATTCATTCGCCGACTATGAATCAGCCAGATTTTTACCGATTTAAATGACAGAAAACCTCTCAACAAAGCAGTTTTGTTGTTCTTTTGTTTGAATTACACTGGCAAGCAGGGACCATTTGTTTAATACTTTCAACGTGCAGCTCTAATATTCCAGCTGTTCATTTGCTCTTGCATGGAAAGAATATTGGCGACTAAAAAGCCAGTAATTTCTTCCACATTTTGTGTGAAGCAAATAGAAAATCCTGAACTTAAGCTAGCTCTCTAACCTTTCCTTCATGCGTCTCAGTTGGCATCGAATGTAATTTTAACGCAACTTCAGAAACTTTGCATAAGAGCTGGACCTGGGATTGAAAGTCATCACGAAAGAACACAATGCACATTGAGATTTACACTTAATATGTAAGCGTTTAAGATTATTTTCGTCTAAGAAAATACTTAAAAAGTTTGTTTACGAGTTCATCTACTGCAAAAAAGCTGCGTAGGTTGCGACAGAAACAGACAAATGGCTAAGAGGGAAGACATCCTTAAAAACAGTTGCCCGACAGCAAAGGGGGCAACAAGCGCCTTTATTACCAACCGAGACAAATGATTGAAGGTTTGAGTTCCCAATCTGTTTGCATGGTGATTGAAGATTTATGGTCGAATTACTTCGAGTTTGACTTACGCTAGGGCTGCACCCTCATCACTCATTTTTTAATTTATTGCGATGCATTTCCATGATCATATGCAGACTGGTTCGTGTAAAACGGCCCTCTCACCT
Source organism: Orestias chungarensis (assembly GCA_032876305.1). Classification (NCBI taxonomy): domain Eukaryota; kingdom Metazoa; phylum Chordata; class Actinopteri; order Cyprinodontiformes; family Cyprinodontidae; genus Orestias; species Orestias chungarensis. The sequence goes on along the minus strand of JAVLVB010000791.1, from coordinate 969,768 downwards.
CTGGAGAAGCTCGCAGACGCTTCAATTATTGGTGGTTGGGAGACTGGATAAACTTTTTTTTAAATCAAGCATTTGTGTAAATGCGAAATGTATGTTTTTCATATCTCACACAAAGGTAGCGTTTTGTTTTGAAGTTGATGCATGACAAACAAGACCGAAAGAAGGGAAAGATGACTTGAACACCTGCGGTTCTTATTTGTCAGCATAAAAAAAAGCTTTCCATGTACTATTTCATCTCCTTCCCTTCTATCTTTTCCTTTAGGACAAGATGTTGCGAGTATTTGATCCGAGGTCCCAGCTGACAGCAGTTCAGGTAAGACAACTGGACTTTTTAAACTAAGGTAGCTGCTCTAAGAGGCGGCTACCTGCCTTCCCTTCAAAATCTCTCTTCTATAGATGAAATCAGCACCGGCCGTTCAACATTGAATGGATATCAGTGCTAAGCAAATGTTTCTCCCTCCATTTTCAATCTACTAAACATGTGTACAGTATCCCAGGGATCTCACCAGTCAGTGACTCATCTTTATGAATTTATGAGTTTGGTGCACATGGTGGATTCCCTGCCCTCAACTCTCCGTGAATCTCTCCATCTCTTTCTTTTCTTTTGCCCTCACTGTAAATCTCTGCTGCCCTCCCACATCTGTGCCGAAAGGCCGCCATCTCAACAGGCGCTGCATCAACGTAGAGCAAATACTCTCACACATTTCGGTGGGCGGACCTCCCAGCGCGTTTTAATTACTGGGATCCTCGGTCGGCCTCGTGGGTTCTCTCCGCTTTTGTAAATGCGAGGAATCCTGCGAAAACACCGCGTGCCACAGCATATTAAGTGTCGCATCGCAGAAATACCTGGGAGGCACTTCAGCTTGCATGGCAGCGAGAAGGGGGAGCATGTTTGTGTGTGCACATGTGTGCACTCCGTCAACTGTTTACACCATGTGCTCAACCATGCGGCCTGTATTTGTTTTCAAACCCTATGGAGCTCTCTAAGAGCTCTTTGTTCTCCTAGCATGCATTAAAAGCACCAACAGCGGAGAAATCAAAAGATAAACTGGATTAGTTGCAAAAAACAATAGGAAAACATGATTTTGTACAAGTTCTACTCCGAGTTTTGTTTAATTTGCAATAAAAATTTAAGGCGGTAAGACGACCTTAACACCTGTAAAGCTGTTTTGTCAATATATGTTTAGTCAACCCTACATTTTGTTTTTGCTGTTGGATTCGGATGCAAAATGCATGAAATAGCTCCCGGCAGATCCCATGAAAAAAAACAGCCAGTTGGTTCACAGATTATGTTAAATTTAAGTAAAGTGTTGCACTTTTGGTATAAATGTAGTGACGACTCTGGGAAGTGAATTTTTGGAATGTTCCCTCAAGTATTATTTATTAGGGATTAACTTTTAATTTCTCTCCTGATGCTAATGTTTCGTGGACAGAAATATCTGTCAAGCCAGTAAAAGCAAATGCCTCTTATTAAAATAAAATTCGTTCACAAACCTTTGACTTAAAGTACTTTTTTGCAACATGACTGCAGAAATGACCATGTCCTAAAGTAACACTGGCAACATTGGATTTAAGGTAACAATCAGATAATATCACAAAGGTTTCGCAGTTTTTTCTCAAGTCTTTCGTTATTTGACGCTGTCATTTAAAAGGCTGGACAGAATAATTGGGATGCAAAACATAATGAAGCATATGGCTTCATGTGATCTGTTTGGATTAGATCTGGGTGAACTGCTGCGAACACTATCGGACTGGACGGAAATAACTCACATTGGCAACTTTGCTTAACACATAAACTTCACAGACATTATTTGTCACGTTCCTCAATTTGTTCTTCTAAAAGAAATCCTTCTAATGCTTCAGACATTTGTTCAAAATAAATCACTTTGTCTGTTTAACAGTGTTATTATTTTTATTATGCACTTAAACTCTTGACATTACAGACCGCGGCTGCTTTACATGAACTGTAAGAGGTTCTAGATCTGGGTTCAGTTAAGATGCCAAAAAAAGCTCTGCTGGAATAAATTTGAGAACCTTACCCCTCCCTGCAGGTTTAGGTCAACTCTGAACACACAACCGATATGAGAGAAACAGGATCGCCCTTCTATAATTGCTCACAGTTGATTCCTTCTAAATGCAGGAATTTGTTATTCATTTTGTAAAACAAACAGATTGAAAAGATTCAGTTATGTTTCTTAATGATCTTGTGGATCCTTAAGATCCTTGAGGATTTTGTGCTAAAATAACCTTTTGTCCCATTTATAGTGTTGTGCCACACTAATTGTATTCTTCCAAATATCCTGCATAACAATTGCCCATAATGCAATGCTTTATTTCAATGCATATTCCCTCCCCATCTTGTTAGTACCAGATAAACAAAATAAACAGCGTTTCTGGAAAAACAAAAGGCTAAAGGCTTCATAAAATGAAGCAGAATAAAGTTTAATCAACAGCATATGCGTGTTGGTGATTTGAAATAACACCTCCATATTTGCAAGGCCTGCTAATCATTGGCTAATTTAAATATTGATGATTTCTGGACTCTCCAGACAATAGGGGTGACTGTGGTGTATTTGAAATATCCCGCTGTTATTTTATGTGGATTTATTTAGTTAGTTTTGCATTTACAAATCATTATACTTGCCAGCGGTTTGGTACAGTGTAGAGCATGTGATGCTCTGTGCCACTTTCTCTTTGAAATATCAATGGATTCAAAATTGAAATCTCCACAGTAAATCCTGTTTGTTTGTTTTTTTTGTTTTTTTTGGAAGGATGATGATCTACAAAATAGTCAAATCGAGATTAATATGGTTTATTTGTACCAGTAGTGTTTATGGTAAACACAATCAAATGTCCAATTATATCAGTCACGGTTGACTCAGTTAGTAGGACAAAAAGCTGTGGGCTGAGCTGAAGAGAAGCATAAAAAACGATGATTTAAAGAGATCAAGCAAAGAGAAAAGGACAAAGATCTCTGATTGTATTTTCTGGTCTTTTGAACTGTAAAGTAAGAAGGTGAGGAGCCTTTTGGTCCCCAAAGTTGGTTGTTGGTTTGTAAAGAATCTGTGGTTACTTTACCCTCCTAGCCTGCTATAAAGCTAAAAAGCTTTCGAGATCATTTGAACCGCTTCTCTACCATCTAGATGCTCTGTGTTCTTCCCACGCTCTCTGATTTATTCATCTGCCCTCATTACCACATAGACGAACCAAGATGTGCAGATGTGAGTCAACCCACTGTCCCCTTCACACGGCAGATGACTTAACGACCTCAGACCTTCAAAAGTACAGGCACAGATTTAAGTTATTAGAGGGTTACTCTGGTCTTCCCTTCTCTCCCCCCCACACAGTATTTTCCTTACACTTTAAAACACTTAAGGTCCGGCCATTGGAGGCCTTGGTTTTTGAGGTCCATGAGAACAGATTGGGAAGCGCCTCACCTCGAAAGCTTTCAGATGCGTCAGTCTCTGGAGAGCGGGAGAGCCACAGCAGCTCCGATCAGCACCCCATCTGTTGGAGAGTGGTGGAGAGGGTGCGGGCGACCAATCCTTAACACACTCAGACATTAGTAGGGCAGTATTTGGTTTGCACAGACGAAATTAAAACGCAACAAAGGACAGTATTTCTCCTTATTCTAGTACTTTAAACACGATTACTTTATGTTCTCACTGTGCTTGATCTTAGGATAGTTTTCAGCCAGCTTGAGTTTTGACGAATCAGGAGGAAAAAGGCCAGCAGGGCCACAAAGAAAAATTAGAAGGCCAGCGCGAGGGCCAAAGTATTTGACTTTGTAGCGATTCTGGGAGGTCTGGTTGGCTTCTTACATGAGTTACAGCTAATTGTCCTAATCAAGAGAAGCCACAAGTCGTCCTGGAAATAGTTCTGGGGAAGAGTAACTCATGAAAGTATGTTAAGAGGGGGGGTCACAACAACAACAACAAAATCATATTAAAATTATCGCAAGGAATCCAAGTTATTCTGTATTTTGTATGAAATTTAGTGTGTGCACTGGTCCGTGAATGTGTTCACACCCTTTGCACTTTTTGCATTACGTCACATTGAACCACAAACAATAAATGAGATAATACGTTTTTGAATCCCGTTGTTTTGAGTCCAGAGCTTAAAATGTTTCCCCGTCTCTTCGTAGGATCATTTCTAATGATTTGCATGTTTTGGCCAAAAGCCCATTTATCACTTTATTATTGAATGAACTCTTACCTGTCTTGTATTAAGAATAAATTAAACATAGGATACCTACGCTATTTGTAAAACATGATGCAACCCCCAACAGGATGCATAGAAGTTGGCACCGATAATGTCAAACATGCAGCGTTCAAAAATGTTCACTTTTCTAAAATCTCTTGTGCTTAGAATCAAACAAGGAAGCAGATTGGTGACTGTCTAGGTTATGATCGTGAGGTGGGGTAATTATAGCTCCTAACTACAGCCCTACTCTTGCTGTATTTATAGGAAAACGAGTTAAAGAGGAAAATTGAAGTCTTGCCGGGAACCAGGAGGAAATGCTGCTTCTATTATCTGGTTGTTGAATTTGCTTCGCTGGCACGGATGAGAGGATACTTACTAGAAAAAAACGAATTATTTTTTGAGTGAAATGTCTTTATTTGACCTGACCTTGACATTTAGCCTCGGCCTTTCTTACTTTTTTATACATAGTTTACTTAAAAATACCTTTTGAATTGTTTTCTCAGTTAAAAACACAAAGTGTTGAATAATCAGCATCTTTTCTGTTTCTGTTGCTTCTATTCTTGGTTTAAGCCTCCCTGCCCTAACATCCCTTTACTGGCCTCTTAGGATAAGTTGCTTTTGCATCTTTGTGTATTTAGGCCACCACGCTGCGTTCCTGGTCTGAGCCACAAGACTTCTCAGACTCAAAAAAACCAAAAAGAAGTAATACTGACCTGATACTAATGAGACGCGTGGCTTTTTTTTTGCACTTGTCTGCATCTTTTGATCCACCTCACTGTATTTGCTGAGTGTGTGGATCTGTTGTTGAGCGTGTGTGTGTGTTCAACATGTGTGCTGCAAATTACAGTGCCGAAAATACCCCTCATAGTTTTGGGCCACTACTGGCCATAGTGCTGTTGATCTGCGGTCGCTGGAAGACGAGGCAGACTGGAAAAGGGAATATTTTGCTGTACTCGGGGGGCCAGATTCCTCTTTTTCGGCCCGGGCTTCTGCTGCTCTGGGTGAAATTAGAGAGCGCCGTGGGCTGGAAGGGGTTTGGATCTGATCAGGGAGCGCCGGACAGGGCCAAGGAAAAGCACAGCGATTTCAGAACAGTACCATCTTTTATGCCCTCCTATTAATTACACAGTGTTAGCTTCCTGGAAGGTGTGTTCACCGCTCTTATGTTTCACGTCGGAGCAATACTAAGCTGGGTTTAAGGTGGATTTTATATTTCTGTTATGTGCTTAGATTTTTCTTTGTAAGCAGGCAGACTTTTGGCAGAAGATCCGCACGCTTGCTCGCCCGTCTTTCCATTTGGCCTCACCGATTAGAAGCTGTTAAAAACATGGTTCCTGTGTCTGTCCAGAAAAGCATCCATCCGTCCCTCCATCCAGATTTGTCTCTCTCTTTCTTTTCTCCCGCCTCTCTCTTCTTTGAGGTTCCCGTATTTAAAGCCCGACCACTTTACAAATCTCTGCGATAAATCCGCAGTGCGTGTTTATACATATACTTCGGCATTCCGGATAACAAGGGTTAAAAGTGGAAGTTGCAGTCTGGATTTTGACGTGAAAAATGTGTGGGAACCCTGCGGACCGAGTAGAAAACAAAACAGAAAGACGATACGATTGGATAAGAAGTAGGCCTCTTTGGTTCTGCATGTGTTCTGCTCCATGTCCCTTAAACCTATAGTTTAGAAAGAAACTCCTGTGCGATATCAGAATTACAAAATCACCAAATAAACCTAGGATAAAATGTCATGGCCAAGTTATTGCAAAACAGAATAAACGAAACCACTAGTTTATTACTTTAAAGGAGGTTTTCTTTTTGCATATGTGGGACGACTGTCATCCTGATTTTGACACTAAATGCATCCAGTGTTTGGTTTGAGTCATTTAAACTTTCTCTTAAGGCGCTCCAAGGAACCCGTCGTTGATAATGACTGAAAGAATGACTTGCATGCACCAAAATATCCCCCTGAAAACGTTACGCTCAGCCACCTCGACAATGAAGATATTATAGCTCATTTGATAATTCTGACGTTAAAAAGTCATTTCAAAAGAATACATCCGTGTTTATTTTGAAGACAGTTAAACATTTGACAGTTTTTTTTTTGCTCCCTCCCACTCCTTTGGTCTTAGTGAATGTTCGCCTTCTTCTCCATCTTCTTCACATACCCAGCAGCTCATGCCTGTACCCCCCCCCTCCCCACCCATCAGACCCTGCTGGGTCCAGGTCCCGGTAATGGCCGGTGGTTAACTCGGCACAGATGTGGCCCCCCCTCGTTTTCTCCTCTTCTTGTTCTTTTGTTCCATCTCTCAGCTCCCTGGCGTCACTGGCTACCACCTCACTACCAGTCTGAGTTTTACGAGAATCAGGAAAAAGCTGTCAAAACTCTCTCCTAATGAGGAGAGAGGATTTTATCCTGAGCCGTGAGCTAAAAACTGGTCTGGATACTCCTTTCACCTCAGTGGATGGGTTGGATCTCAGTTAGGATCGATCCGTCAGGGTTGAGGTTTTTGTGACTTACAGTAACTCCTCTGTGTTGGCTTTTTTATTATTAATCTTTGGGGAAGTAGTTTGTTTTGTTTAGGTTGCATGTTTCTGCATAAATACACGAATAACGTCATGGGTTGACTTTCCTGGGTATCAGCTGCATGTTTTGAGGTTTTTAGTCACTTGAACTAATGAACAGGGTCTTCTTTCTGGATTTCCATTTCTGTGTTTGTGGGTTTATGGTTTAGGTTGTTTGTTGAAGATTTTCCTTTCTCATTTTTTATTTGGAGGAAAGGGATGAGGGCGAATGCCGGTTGGCAGTTGCTGACATCTTTGCTCACATTGGAGTTTTTTTTATTTTTGTGAGGCCTCATTAGTGAGCTGGCGGCTCACAGACCCTAATTTTCCAACTAATTAACTCCCTATGCACACATGTGGATCCCACCTGGAGCCAAAAACGGATGGGGATTTGCGCTTGCGATAACAGAGACAATTTCAAGACCTTTGGTTGATTTTGTTTTATCTGGGAGATGATTTAGCAGAGATCAGCTATGTTAAACTTTATCAATTACCTGAATAAATCTGTCACACTATCATCAAACTTAAGGGCTAAAATGACAAATTGAAAGAACAAAAAAATGTCTGTGTGTATCTTAGATTTCATGTTTATTTTGTAAATGGCATAAATCATGTTAAATAAATGAGCAAAATTTAATATTTTAGTGAGTTAAATTTCCTTATGATACAATACAATAATGCCAAACAGAAACACAAACAAAGGCCGAGTATGATGCTATCAATAACTTCCGATGTTTACTGAGGAAGTTGAACAATCACTGTATCACTTTATTTTAACTTTACGAGTCAGTCTAGAAGCGTAATAGAAAAACACAGCAAACTTTGCTGGTTCTGGTTAATAAGCATTAGTGCCTTTCAGGATCAATGTGATGCTGAAAGCTGAAGGTTAAAAGATTTGAATCTTTAGTATTCGGCATAATGTTGAGCAACTCCAGAAAGCTGCTAGGAGACACAAGGAGACCTCCTGAGTGCGTGTTTTATCCCTGTGATGTCGAACGGTTTGCCTTCAGTGGAAAAACTAAGGGAAGAGCCTAAGATGCAGCTACACCAGGGGAAATAAAGAACTCTGGATCCATCCTTGGCTGGGCACATTGACCTTATTTTGACTAAATGCTGCTGCTTTCTAGTTTTCCTCAGCAGAATTTAGCTCAGGCTGAGTTTGATTTTCTCCATATACTTGCTTAATGACTTAAGGTTAGGATGTGGAGCTGCACAGAAGAGGTGAGTTTTATCAAAGACAGACAGGAGGAAGCATTACCAGATGGGAGAAACAGAACCAACTCTAATTAGTTTCTTTCCTCGATTAGCAATAATTAATGCAGCTACTTTCTAGTATGAATATTGATCAATATGAGTAAGTGAATCAAATGATTTATCAGTGTTGGGAACAGATGGGAATTTCCTTGTCAAAGAGATTATATCTAGGTGCAATAGCATGCCAAAATCATTAGATTGGAAAATTACAGTTTATACCAATTTTGTCATTAAAGTCAATTGGCTCAACTAATCAAGTGGAAAAATGCTTCAGCTTATTTGTTTTAATATATAACAAAACTATCCCTATAAATCAGTACTGACCAGCTGTGTGATAATTCAGCTTCTGTTTTCTCCATATTTTTTTATTGCTTTTTTAATATTGAGACTTCCAATTTACTCTGTTGATCATCAGTTCAATAATGTTACCCAAAGTAAAAGTTTTTTATAAACTTAACTGTTACTAATTTTAGTGTCATTCTGTTCCTACTTTTGAAAGTCTTTGAATTAGTTGATAGAGAAAGTTATAGAGTAATGAATATCTTCTATGGCTTAATTCAGGGGTGTCCCCACTATTCAAAAGATGATCAATCCTAAGAGATCTACCACCCCACTATCATCAGTATAGGTGGATTTGAGCAGGGTTTGGTGCTACCTCGGGCTTTAGCTCCGCCTCTGCTAAGAGAGATTGGGAGACTCGCTACGCGACATCGTAGTTTGCTAAGTCGGCTAACGCAAAGCTAATGTAAAGTTAGCGCGTGTTTTTGTGCTTAAATGTGCATCCGTGTGCTGCCTGGTATGTAAATAAAAAAAATAAACGGAAGGATGGATGCGCTCATCTACTGATGTATTGGGCACCCCTGGCTTTATTGAACTTAAAGTAACACATGGCTGCCCCTCACAAAGATATTGCTGCACACTGCCTGTCAGGTGGCTAAAACACTACTACACCTTTTCTTTGTTTACAACGGAGAAACATTTAACTGTGTGGAAGTTGTGAAAAACAGCCGTGGTTTGGGGACCGTCTATCAGTCCGTACATCCATCAAAGAGAGTAACCTAATTGCAATCCACAGTTTAGCTTCAAACTTAATTAGTCACGTTTTGACATAAGCTATTTTAAGTCCTTCATTCAATCGTAAATAGGGACTATGCCTATTCGTAATACATCTACATGTTTAGTTTCATAAGTGTTGGAAATTAAGCGGCATGACTGAATACTGAATATGACTTCACTTGAGCTTTTATGAAGTCTGTTTCAGTTCCCTGGGTTTAGAACTATTTTGCATGTTATTCAAAACATCAGCACGAGCATAAACTTTGGAAACAGTGACAGTAAATAAAACTCAAGTTAACCTGCCGTGAGAATCTCTCAGCCCATGCCAAGTTGATACCTTATTTTCAGCCATTTGTTTCCGTACAATCCTAGTTAAGCCACATCGCATGGATGGCTGATGGGGAATGCATGCTTAGACAGCTCTATTAGATGATCTCTCTGTGCTGTTGCTGTTACACCAGGAATGGGATACAGGTGTGCATACCAGTAATACCCCGAGTAAAGCTGTTGAACGCAGAGGGGAAAACTAAAGTCCCGCCATTACTGGGCATTCTTAGTTTCAGTACGAGCAGCAGCGGGAGGTTGATGCATTTGTTAGCATAGTAAAGATGGGGTGATTAATCAGGCCGTCACTCATCCGAAGCGGAGCCTGTTGCTGCGAAGAAACAGTGCTAGGTGTCAGCCAGATATTCAAACTTATCTGATTACACTAGACCACACACTAGATTTTTACTATATGTATTTAAAAAAAAAAGAAAAACGTTTCTGCATTATTTAGTGCACCAAACAAATATTAGTCGACGTAACACCGCAGAATAGCTTCCAGGTTTGCAGCGGTCAGCTGGGCTCATGTCGGCACATAAATGCCTCGCACACGTGTGCCCTGACCGAATGTCACCGCTCAGAACAAATGTGTGGGGGTACTTTGAAGATGTGAGGCCCCTGTGATGTGGTTTCAGAGACGAACTGAAGTCAGCCAGCTGCGTCCACTGCAGCTAGAAGTGACAACAGGGCTTTGTGGGGCTGTGAGGTGCTTCACGGGGACTTTTAACTGTATGGGCATGATTAGCTCCTGCTTTATGTCATTCACTCCGCCCTCACATGGTCTCTCCCTCTGGCGCAGGTCTGGCGGGCAGATTCTCATCCCAGCATCAGGATTTCTTGTGGTTGTCAGCAGCATCTTTCCTCTGTCTGTCATTACTGCCCCATCTTGCATTTTAAGGACCTAGCCACTAAGTGCATCTCTAAAACATTCATCACCGGAGCAACTTCCACAATTACCATCAAAAACCCTGAAGATCCCCAAAAAGTGTTCCTGAAATCTCCCTCTGGTCGTCTAGTGCTTCTTTTGGATCCAAACACGTATACAGGGAATTCAATCCGCATGTTGCTTCAAAACTTTTAGACTGCACAGTTACTAAAGAAATATATATATATATATATATATATATATATATAAAACTACAAATGTGCTCACGACTTTACTGCATACGTTACTTCCCCTTTTCTTCTCTCCAACATCATCATCTGACATTGTTTCACCACAATTAGATTCATCGCCTCATCGCTATTCATCCTTCACACAGACACTGGAAACAGAAATGTTTCTCAATCCAACTGCAGGTGACTAAGAGATCAGGATTTTATCACGCTCTGGTGCTCATGGGAAATGCAGTCTTCCTTCTGGCAAAACTCTAGCCCTTTTTTCAACTGGTCACCAAAGTTAGTGTTGCTTTCAAAGTATTGACTAAAATTAAGTGCCCTAAAAAGCCTTCACATCACTGATGACCTCAAACCGGCATGTACTTTACTGGGATTTTATATAACTGACCAAAACTTACTGAAACACAGATAAGAAAACAAACAACCACATGCATTCAGATGCCATCTGGTTAGCCTGTGGAGTTTGCTTGTAGGTAAAATGTCATACGAAGACATAATTTGCCACAATTTTGGTAGGAGATACAGCAAACATGAGCTCAAATTGATATTTTTGGTCTTTACCAAAACTTTACAAAACAATCAAAAAAAGGGTTCAAGAATTATGCGCTCATTTTTTTTTCTATAGTGCACTAGAAACACCTAAGAAACTGTTTACAATTAATGTTAATTCATTTGTTTATGTGTCAGGTCCACTTTTCAGCAGGACATCCCTGAAGCTGCTGTAATCTTTGCATTTGACCTGCAATGCCTGCATCTCTTTTTTTTTTTTTTGTGTGTAACAAAAGCAAGTCTTTGACAACCAAGATAGCCAGCATTTGAGAAAGAAGATTTTAGGTAAATTTAGGTGAAAACTGAGAAAAAAGGCCTTTTTTCCCCTCCAGGATTGATGTTTTGTAGTTTAAGAGTCTTTGTGTTTATTGTGAATTTCTACTTTTCTCAAGAGCTGCTCACACACAATGCAAGACGTAAAATGCAATAACATGAAAAAAGCTAAGAAATGACAGTCGGACAGAAAGAATTTCTTAGTATCTCATTCTTCCTGGAGACTATAAATACATTTTGGACCAGTGCAAAGCGTGGAGCCTTTTTCTCAGGATCTGCAGGCTTGGCTTTGTGTCTGCTGAGTAGACCTGGCCGCTGTCTGGTTAGCTCACATGTCAGCTACGTTTTACTTCTCTGTCATTTTTATTTGCTGACACGGAGGAAATTGAACCAAGTAAAGAGTGAGTGCTGCAGAGCAAAGATGACGGGGGAGCAAAGGTCGATGGGGTGATTTCTAATCTGTATGTGAATGGCAGCTTATGTTGTATGTTTTAGCTTTTTGGGTTCTTTGCCACTTGTTATTGCATCCCAGGAGTTTTTATATAAAAACGAAGCATTCGTTTAATTCATTTATAGGTTTAGGCATTGAATTTATCTTTCCCTTCATAAATGATTATTTAATATACATTTGATCTTAAAGATTTTCCATCTTATCTTTCATATAGATTATATCTCCCCTTCCAGCGTCTCTCATCTTGGACGTTTATTTTGGTCTGCGAGAAGCCAGAGAGTGTAGGGAGAAGTAATGAAAATAACATTTTGTGGCTTCTGGACGTTCTGGGAAAAATGAAAAAAAGTTTTATGGTTTCAATTAGGAGAGGGAAAAAATAGCAATTTGGGACATAGGAAATGAAAGCATATAGTGACTTCCAGCCCGTCTCTCTGTCCTATTTCTAAAAGGGTTTTAGATTTACACTGAATGAAGCTTAGCCTAGATTAAAACAGCCTAAATGGCCCATGACGACAGAACAGGAAAAAGAAAGGCTACTAATTAGTGAAAAGACTCTTTACTGATGGAGAAAAAGACTAAGATCTGGTCTGCGCATGGGTGATCAAAGCTACACGGCTGCAGCTATTGATTTGGAAAAAAGGGCAGTAAAGAGCCGAACTAGTCAAACTTTAAAGGAGGTGCAGAATTAAAAGAATCTAAGGGAAATTAAGAAACCGGTTCGAGGAGCGGCTGCGACTGCATCTCCTGTGACGTGAAGCTGTGCAGCTTGTGTTGCTAAATCAAAGAAGTTTAATTCAGCCAGATGTCCTAAAAGCTACACCTCACGTCCTCACTTTGAAAATCAGCAAAATTCTTGCAGAAAACACATTTTCCAGACATCCTTGTATTCCTGTAGACCTTTTTATATTTCATGTAATCACACGGATATACTGTATTTTGACTTAAACTTTGAGAGCTGCTGTCCTGCAGGCTTAGGATGCATCCCTGCTCCAACGCAGCTGCATCAAATGATATACCTTGATTCAGGCATGTTGAAGGAAAGCTGCATCTAAATCATGCAGCACAAGTTAATCTTGAGGACAAGGGTTGGAGACCCCTATTTTAAACCATTCCAGTCTAGCTCTGGCTTGTTTAATGCTTGTTGTCCTGTTGAAAGGTGAATCTGTGCCTCAGTCCAAATGTTCCTGCAGCAAGATTGTATCTGAGAAGTGTTCCATAGCTCCCTCCATCTTCCAGTCATCTGATAAACTTCCGTGTCCTTGCAAAACAAATGGATACATAAATATAATCAAGAACCAAGAACTTGATGCTACCACCACCAGAATTGACTGTGGTAATAATCTGTTTAGGGTCACCAGTTTTAATATGTACCAAATTGTGGTCTCATCTGACCAAAGCACTTTGTTCCACTGGTTTGCTGCTTACTTTGGGCTTTTTAGCTATTTATCCCATTAAAGCCCTCCGTACCTTGGCTCTCCGTTACAATGGTGCTTTTAGATTTGCGGTTGTGGCATTTTTCTGTTGGTAGAAATAAACAGTGCTTCACGTTTGTGAGTAGGATGACAGAATGTGATTGTTTTTTTCAGTTTGTACCTTCCAAAAAATTGTTATCTGCAGCTGGTATTCTGTCACTAGTCACTAACTTGAAGGACTGAATAGAAAGAAAGAAAAAGCTTTGAAAGGTCAGTCAATTTACATAATTTCTGGGAAGTCTGGGGCAAGTAGTCAAGAACATGACTGACACGTTGTCCTGACTGCAGGCTGCCAACACGGGACAACTTGAGGTTGCAAGAATAATCCTTTCTTCTGGAGCTTCACAAAAAAAAAAGTTGATTTGCAAAACAGAAGGAAGGACAAAAAGAGAGAGAGTCAGTGGAGTAGATGGAGGTTGTGATCGCTCCCATATGCACACGCTGACACCTGATCCTCGTCCTGGTGGTTGAGTCAACATTCTCGGCTTGTGACACAGATGTGCACACCGTCTGTTACAGTTCACAAGTTAAATAGCTGTGTGTGTGTGTGTGTGTGTGTGTGTGTGTGTGTGTGTGTGTGTGTGTGTGTGTGTGTGTGTGTGTGTGTGTGTGTGTGTGTGTGTGTGTGTGTGTGTGTGTGTGTGTGTGTGTGTGTGTGTGTGTGTGTGTGTGTGTGTGTGTGTGTGTGTGTGTGTGTGTGTGTGTGTGTGTGTGTGTGTGTGTGTGTGTGTG
>JAVLVB010000791.1:941805-954496 GCA_032876305.1 Orestias chungarensis | reverse complement strand
GTTTTCTTCCCTGAAAGATATTTGAGTGTTTTTATTTATATATACACACTCATATATAATAGGGAGACCCTTGACTCATCAGCCTGAGCTCCATAACACTTTGGATTGCTTGCTGGCTCATTGTGAACTTGGACTCATCCTCCTAAGGACATGCTGTTCATTAATTCATTAAATTGTCATTATTATGATCTCACAGGAAATGCTGTCATCACCTAATATATTTATCACTATCTCTCAGCTTCGTGTCAGCATAACTGAATAGGGCAAAAAAATAAATAATGATGATGTTGAGTATTTCCTGTATGTGGTCGTTACTTAAACAAAACTGGAATCTCTGGCCAAGAGGATTAATCACACTCCACATGAGGCTCCTAAAAGGAGCTCTGCTGTTCAAGACGTTTAGCGGTTTATAATAGTCTGAGCTCGACTTGTTCCTAGTTTGGTCTGAATGCCAGAGAATTGTCTTGCCCTTGGAGGGAAATTAGCCTGTCGCGTCGGTGATGAACTGCTTAGTGGCAATGGATTCAGCCTGTTTATACCTCTCCAACTTCCTTCTTGCTGCTTTCCTGATCTATTGCTTTTTTAGGCCTGAGTTTACCCTGGTCTCCCGCCGCCTACCCACGGTTATTTGTCAACCGATTCTCCTGGTACCTGCACGATGCAAACTAGCGACACGCTTTCCAGCAAATGGTCTCCAGCCGCTGTGGTGTTTATGTTCTGTTCAGGACTTATTATCAACCATGTCGGAGCTTCAGTCATGTTACGCCAGAATTGTTTTGAGAAGGCAGCCCGGCCGAATGTTTTGCAGAGGTTAAAGCTTTTAAGGGAGCAACACCAGAAACAAGAACACATCTGTTCAACCATACAGACAATATCAGTCAGAAGTCTCGTATGGACACAGATTCATACCTGACAGAGGTGCAGGAGTTCAAGTGTGCATTTGATGTTGCTGATCACAAATGGTCTCCATGTAATCTGGCTGAGCTTGATCTTTATTTGCAAAAAAGAATGAGATTCTGGTCACTAGATGCAAAGCCGATGGAGACAAACTTTAAAAGTACGGCAAAGGTTGGTGGGGAGGGCGTGAATACATGTGTAATTCGTCTTCTACTTCACAATTATATACCACTCTATGTTTGTCTTTCACATAAAGAATATTTATGTAGTCGTAATGTGACAAAATGTGGAAAATCTAAGTGGTGTGAATACTTTTTTAAGCCACTGTATGTAAGAACAGAGCAAAAGCTTTGCCTTCATCTCCATAACTGTTATGTCTGGTTTATATAATAAAAAAAGACAGCTTCCAAGTTTTATGGAAGCTCTGTAATTTTTGTGGCTATATATTTGTGACTGCAGCCATTTTTACATGGACTCCAGACAAAACACAACTTTCAGTATCATCTCACTCAAGCAAAAATCATACTATATAATGAAAACTCTCGGAAAACGAGTCGGATGAAATCTGACCACTAAAAGTAAGTTTAAGCAAGAACTAATGCCTGAATTGAATGCAAGGGGGTCATTATTACAGTATTATACTGGCAGCATGAAGCCAATTCACGGTCACTTAGTGTATTTAAACCTATTAGGTAAAGATTAGCTTGCTCCAAGTAAAACTATACGCAGAGAATAACTGCTTAAATTCTTGTTTCTGAAGTAAAACCTTGAATATTTATAACATGGAGCTAGATATCCCTTGGCACTGGTAGTGTTTTAAAAAAGGCCTCCTTTGTTAATGGGAGCTTTAATGTGCTCTGCCCCTCATCTTAAGAGTCAAAGAGTCTCTTTAGGCCCACATCTCTAAAGATAACATACTATTATAGCTCCCCGTGGAGAAGGGAGTGACCTTGCCAGATTCCTTTGGGTAGAAATAAATAAAACAAGGAGCAGTTCAAAAGCAAAAGTGAAAACCTCTTTACCCCAAATGTATTCAACCTTAAAAGCTTCTGCATCTGGAATAAAAACCAAACTCCTAGTGTCTCATTCATTGTCCATATGTATGTAAATGAGCATCACCTGGGGAGCATTTTGGGATCATTGCAGTTCTTGATTAATGCCAAGTTGAAGCAACCACATCCTCCGTGTCTCCCTCTCAGCATTTTCTCCCAAAAACCACCAGTCTGGGGGTGAGAGGACAAAAGGAGAGGGGAGGAAAATTTGGGGTGTGAGTTATTATTAACAGGAAGTGCGTGTTGGTTCCTCCCTGCACAGATGTGCAGAACCCTGTCAAACAGGATTTAATCTCCGTCTGTTTGTGTCAGATCCAAAACACAGCCAGCAGGTCTGAATAACCTACATGTATATATATATATATATATATGTATATGTATATATATGTATATGTATATATATATGTATATATATATATGTATATATATATATGTATATATATATATGTATATATATATATGTATATATATATGTATATATATATATGTATATATATATGTATATATATATATATATATATATATGTATGTATATATATATATGCTGCAGGAAACCCTTATAAACCCTTGACGTTTGTGGTCGACACAGGACATTAGCAAAGTCTTTTTCTAGGCTCCGTTTAGTCAAGATTGCCAAATGGCATCTTACATTCACCTCTTTTGTGTTTATAGTGCTGTCTGTGGTCAATTAATGTTAACCTGAGCATGAGCGTGTACACTGTCCGGGCAGGTTGGGACTCACAGAGGGATGACTTTGTCTGTTTTTCTTTGCAGAGGCTTTCAGGATTGTTTGTCTGAGTTATTGTGGTCACAAAAACGACAACAATAATTTACAGGGTTGACGGGATTAGTGGCTAACAGCTTTTTTTTGTTGGTGTAAAATCTATCACTATCTTGTGGGTTTAACCGCATCTAATGCACATCTACCAGCAGAGGGTAAATTATACGGCTTAAATAGTGAGATTGCAAAGTGTTAAAAGCAGTCGCCTAGCTGTTTACTCGACTGTGTTGTGCAAACATGCAGGTTCAGAAACGACTTGGAGCACAATACCTGCTAAATCCTCAACCGTCACATGACCTCGTCCACTTACAAGCATTCCTCTCGTTTCTGGCCTCCCAGTTGTTGCCGTTCGTTACCTCTGACAACATGTGTCCTCTTCAGCGAAGATCAATTATTAGACGCAGGTGCTCTCGGCTGTTTTGACGTTTAATCACTATGGAGACCGGGGGTGGGGGGGACAAACGCCTGCCTGCTGATAAGCTCAGCTACCTGCAGGCCAGAAGTCATCTTTTCTCTAACATGGCAACAGTTTCTCACTCTATGAGACATGTCATGTTCTGTTTAACCACAACGTTGTGGGGCCGATGGGAGTTTACCTGCAACCGTTGAGCAAAGTATTTCCTCATCGCTCAGTGATCAGTCAAAAACGACCTAAAAAATACGCTGAGGTTGAATTTGAGTTCATTGTTTTCACTTCTCCATTAAAATGTTTCCTAAATGTGTTCGATGTTCACCCTTCAGAGTGCCAAGAGCCTTCCGAGCAACAAGGATTCCCGGATCCTGTGGGCCAAAGACGACTTTTTGCTGACCACTGGCTTTGATATGGTAAGTCTAAATATATTTATCATCATCATAAGCATTATTATGGGAAGGTTTGCCCACAGCCTGATGCTGCCACCATGTGGGAACACCACATCTCCTTGAAATTGTATTATTAATATGTTTACTGCTAATGAATGAAGATCAGATTTGTGGAGTACACAAATTTAACTTTACCTTTGAAAAAGCGAAAACCAAATAACCGTCTCCTCTTCCTTTCTCTGTTTGACACTATATTTTGTTTGTTTGTCACATTAAATATTTATGGTTCCAACCATGCAAACAAATGAAAGTTTTAACAGTTAACAAAAAAATTTTTTCTCAAAACAACTTTTGTTTATGCTTTATTTTAACAACAGTGGGGGAAAAACTTATCACATCATGACTAATTTGTCCTGGTATGAAGTCAAACATACAGTTATTATCCAATCATTGTGTCACAGGCATTTTTCTTAAAAATAAAAATCAAACAAATTGGCAGAGCACCGTCCTTTTTTAGTTTAAAATAAGTTATATTCTCTAAAATCAAACGTATTTAATGGTTTCTTACTCGTGGGTACGTATTACTGAGATGCTTCACACCATTGCATGTTTTAACCCATGCTTTATATTCTGTGTTTTGGTTAAAGATCTTTGTGGTCACAGTGTGTTCTTGTGTTTTTGAACATGCAGATACGGACTCGTGAGGTGAGACTTTGGGACAGCAGGAAGCTGAGCTCTTCAGTCAGCTCTCTGTCACTTGGCACCTCCAGTGGGTGAGTGCTGCGTCTCCTTACAGTACAAGCATCCCCCTCTCCCTAGTGGCAGAATTGGCCTTTTTGCACTTTAATGCTCGTTCTCTCAATGAGAGATCACCTGTTGCTGCATAAAGTGTGTCTCTGTGAACATAACAGATAGGATTTCTGTGTTTAGTTGTCTAACTTGAGTGGTATAACATAATATATAGTCAGATTATATGTATGATTGGGCAGGAGTGTCACCTCTCCGCTGTCTTTCTGTATTCCCGTTATTTCCTGCGTCTGGTCACACATACACAGTGACTCCTGTCAGGTCTCAGCAGAGGGGAGCTTGTGCCTGTGTGTGTCTGTGTGTGTGTATGTGTACAGAGGCTCAGCAAACAGCAGCAGACTCACTGACACTTCTCCCCACAGTTCAGCCTTTGTCATTTCTCCAGCGGCTCGGTTTATTTTCATTAACACTGCTGCCGAAGGACCGGAGGGTAGCAGGAGCGTGGCTGCTTTCCAGAGCAGGACACGGGGGCTCGACGATTTCTCTGTCTGTTCTGGTTCCAGCGTTTTAGTGCTGTTGTAAACAGGTCAGCCGGCCAAGTTTCCCCAAACTGGAGCTGACCAGGTTTGATCACATCACACAGATTTCTGCTGTGGCTTAGAGCCATGTGTGCCAGCTACTGGTTCTATGAATACTGCAGCTCAAAGCACCGCTGCTAAAGATTGTAGTGGCTCTCTTATTCTCTCCTCTCTTCAGCTAAGCTTGCAGGTTTTTATGTTGAATTTGGGTTTTTGAAGATTCAGGTTGTCCAAGTATTTCAAACAATTCCTTATGCCTTTCAGTCTTAAGTATGTTTCCTCTGCTGGAAAAGTGGTTTTCAATTGAACTGGAATTTGTGTATGAGATGTTTTGCAGGGAGAGGGCAAAACATTTCCAATGATTATTTGATTTTGCAAAAGAGTTTATATTATTTTTCTTCCAAAAAAAGTCCAATGTGTATGTTTCTACTTGGTTTCATTTATGAGATATCTTTGAAATATCTTCTTTCTTAATCTCTCCTCAAACCAGGGACAGGAATCGGACCTTTTCTTTGATTTTGTATTGGATTTATTCGTTATAAAGTGTAGTTGCTGTGACAGAAAAATGACTCAACTATTACCCATGTTCCACTGTGGAAACACCCACAGCAAATTGACCACAGGGGAAGGTTTCAAAGAAAGCGTTCCAGTGTCTTCATACTTTCCAACAGGTATAAAGATAGCTTGAAAATAATAATTATTCTTTTTACGTCAGAGCAAAAAAAAGAGTCCCAGTAACTCACAAAGCTTTGGATATTGTTCTTTTCCGACCTCCTCTTTACATCCTGCTCCATCTGCAGCCTTAATGGATTCAAATAGCAATGAAAATCTGATAATCTTTTATCGTTTGGATTCATTTAGCTTTATTTTAAAAAGGATTATAGGAATTGTTTTTTTAAAGGACATTTGTGCCCATAGAAGAAATGTACTCAAATTAAAGAGAGGATTTTTGTGAAACATTAACTGTTATTATGCCTGATTCTTTGTGCTTCTACACATGTAGAAGTGACATATAGCTACTATCCCGCTGTCATATTGTTATATGCAAAAGTTTTTATAACTGCGTATCTATGGGACCGTGGTTCGCCGTTTTCCATTTCACGGCGCGTCTTAATTGCTGACACAGCGAGTCTCTGTTCACTCATTGATTCGTCTGAGGTGAACTGCGGCCCCTTGCTAAGCGATCATCACACTTTTTTGGAGCTCTCATGCTTTTATTTATTTAATGTTTTTTTGAAAGAGAGGATTATTTTATGTTCCTGATAGGATTCACACCATAAGTCAAGGAAAAAACCCAAAAAAACATTCTGGTTTGTCCCCTAAACCCACAGAGGCGAGTGTTAATTGGTTGATTTCCCTGGATAGTTTGTCTGTGGCGTCTCTGCCTTGAGACAGAGGAATGTTGAGGTTAACAAGGCGAGCAGTCAAACGAACCAATGATCAGATGTTTCCCTGAAGTAGAATATGCTGTTGTTTTGTTATCTGCACGCGGTTCCCTTGTCTCTTGTCTTTGTTTTGAAACTTTGGTGCCTTCCCAGTTTTGACCCAAGCAGCTGTCACGACTGATCTGGTTCACCCTATTCTTGATGGGTATTTCTCCAGAGTTTTCAACGTGTTGAACGGTTTGGTCATTTTGGTTTTAAAATAAAACTGGACATCATATTAATGGTGCTCTTAAATCACAGACTGACGGGGTATTTCTGCAGCCTTCCTACGGTTTGCAGGCTACAAGTATGCCACAATAAAACCAATTTCATTGGGTTTGCTCCATGTCTAAAAGGTCCGTCGCTAGCCTGAAGCTGTCCTCAAATTGCCATTGGACCTCTCTTAATTCTCCATTTTCCTGCTTGTTACCCGCGGATATTGCAGTTTTAGTTCTGCGTGCTTGTTTATTACCAAGCGGCTCTGGAAGAGACAGAATGCTCCATTCAAAACGAGACCCTGACCACAGTTTTCTCCGCCAATTATGCATCAGCTGCAGCGGAAGCTCAACGTCAAAACGCTTCTCGGGACATTTCCTCCACTGTCATTTCAGAGCTGAGGTGCAAGTAAGGATGGATGTTTTTGATTCAAAGACTAGTAGTAAACATCTGGTGTAAGTGGAGCAGCGAGCTGGGTTGTGTCAGGTTAGCTGTGAGGCCCACAAGAGTTAAGTAAGACGCAGCACCTGGAGCGCTGCTATCATGAAAGAGTGAAACGGGGCTGTGGCTCAGAGGGATAATAATGGAGGGGAAGTGTTTATATTTTGGACCGCGCAAAGGTTGCTATTACCACAAGCTCATTTTCCTTACGACTCGCAGGGCTGGTTATTCGAGAAGACCCTGAGCTCGATATCTATGCACAAGTGTTCCCTTTATGCTGTTTCCACCATAAACCAGAATTATAATAATGAGTTTTATGTAGGCCTCTAATCCAGCTGCAATCAGCACAATTTACAGCTGGGCATGATTGCTACCAGGTTGCTGTTTAAATGCTTTAAATGTCATAATCGTTAATTCATGGTCTGCTGCTTTAGCACCTACGAAAGCCTTCACAGTTTCCATGTATAACTCTCTTATACAGAGCTCCTTTTTTAACATCATCTTATATTCAAACAGCTAACAAATCTATTTACTCTTTTTTTGGCATGGAGTAGTGAATACAGGTCAGATTGTTAGAATTCAGCGTGATCTTTTTGACTTGGACATCATTAAATGTCCTCAGTTATTACCAATGTTCTTCTCTGCAGTTCTCACATACAAACGCAAAGACAACAAGTCTATCTTACTCCCCATCATGAGCAACCTTCACTTTTATGTGCTTTTTCCTGGAGAGAGGCTGATTAAAACAGACCGCGGTGACCCAGGGAATCCAGACTGTTGACCGGAGAAGACAGACGGTCCCCCAGAGATCCGGCCTCGACGTTTCCCCCAAAACCAATCACAGGTTACACAAAGCAGTTGCCCTTTAAGGCAAAAGCCGCTCACAGAGCGAGCGGTTGGTGGACTGAGAGAGTCTTTTGTGTTGAGGAGACGGATGGGAATATTCTCAGGTGTGATGTTTAAACGTATACTCCCCTCTGGTCCTCCTGAACTCATTTCATTTCTGTGTTTTTGTGCACGAGGGTCAGGGGTGGGGTTTCAGGCGCGGTAAGTGGGTGTAATTGAGCCAAGCTCCCTTTAATCAGACGGATTGAGTAAAAGGGACCCACATTTTTACAGAACAGTCCCCTCCTTTCTCCCGCTCTGGCCCAGTTTCTTTTAAAATCAGTCCCAGATGAAGGCTTTCCTGCGGGGGGATTAGGTGCAGCTGCAGCCCGGGTAACCGTAACAAGCCTAAATATAAAGACCTTTTCAACTAGATAGTGTGGTTGGAGCGTCATTTTCTTGAATTTGTCTTCTAAGAACAACACGAAGCTTTTTTGTTGGGATGCAGCCCAGTAGGTGTCAGGAAAGGCAAAACTCGAGTCCCCAGGTAATCGTCGAGGGTCGAGTCAATAGTTCAGCTGCAGCCGGCCTGGGGGTGGGGGTACGGAGCAAAGATGTGACCGCACACGCTCCGTCAAAGAACCTGAACTCAGTTGCTTGACAGCTGAAACGCGGCGTCTGGAATCTGTTAGTAATCTGGGGTTTTACTTTGTGGGAGTATGACCAAGAAAAGCGAAAGAGAAGAAGTGGGAGGCAGCTTTGAAATCCCCTCGTACATTTATTTGATGGCCGTATTATCTCTCTGAGCTTTTATTCGCTCTTCAGGGATGAAGATTGTCCTGCGTGCTCTCTGGTTAAAGTGGAAGAATAAGTAATCTATTATTCCTGATCTTACTAATATGTCAAGAATGGATCAACACCAAATCCTTAACTTATCCCTGCCATACAGCCTATTAAACCTTGTCTTTTACCGTTAGTTTCATACTTTACACATGTTGCATAAGTATTCATACCCCTTTTTGTTTTTCTCACCCTGTCATGTTACCAGAAACTTGTGCGAACTGAATTGAAGGAGATAACTTCGGCTGCTTAATGTTCACGCTCACCACCAGTCTGAAGCCAAAACATATTTTCTTCTGAGGTACTTTTGTGTTTATCCCCAGTTTTGTTCCCCATCTACTTTTAGCAGCTTCAAATGTGAGATATGGCTTTTCAGGGGGGTTTTTTGGGTTGGTTTTTTTGCCGCCCACTATATGACAGAGACGTGTTATCGTCCCCCGTAAGGCTGTGGTTAAAAAAACGAACCAAAAATTGAATGAACTGTTTGTTCATTACTGTTTTATTAAGGCACCTCTGATGTCTGCACAGAGCCACACATTTCACAAAAAAACTACATACGTTCAACATAACCTAAGCGCTTCTCCTTACTGGTCTGTCAAGTAAAAATCCCAGTAAAACACATTAAAGCATGTGGTTGTAAAATAAAATTGGAAAAATGTTCAAAGGGTATGAATACTTCTCAAAGGCATTGAAGGTAGAATCAAAGCTGGGTCCTATGGAGGTGCTTGGGTCTGGATTTCTAATTTCTGTGTGTGTGTGTTTTTTTAGAGGCAGACTTAATGGGACCTTGCAGAATTGGTAAAAACACACTGAAGCATGTGGACCGTTTTTGGCAGGGGATCTTCAATATAATTCACAGAGGGGTTTGATTTCATCCCACAGGTATGTGCTCAGCACTCCAGGGATCAGAAGGACCTCTTTTCTTTTTTCCTGAACTCGCCACAGACGGAAAAATATAAAGTCACTCACCTCCACCTCTAGCTGCACCCTCTCTTCCTCCCTCGCTCCCTTTTACCTTCTCCTTCCCTCCTCCGCTGCTTTTCTTTTTTTTTCTGTCGCTTGGGTTTAATGATAAAAGACGTTTTTTGTTGTTGTTTTTATTAAGACGCCGCAATAAGGAATGGCAAAAAATTGATAGCTTATTTTGGAAAACCCACTCAATCCAAGTCTGAGACGGGGTCCAACTTCCCCTCCATCATTAACGCAAACAGCAACGTGAGTTACACTTGCAGCTGTGGATACCGTTTTTCTCCCGACATCTGGAAGAAACGTCCCCCCCCATTATCATAAATGTGCTCCCAGCACCGTTTAGCCCGAGTGAAATCCTTCGCTTTACTTTGGCACGTCTCGAATGGTTTTCAGCACTCTTACTGTGCCGTGGAGTAAGACATCCAGAAGCTGAGTGTGTGACGGCAGAGTTGGTGGAAGGTCCGGGGCTGAAGTGGAAACGGCGAAAACATAAATGAAGTCCTCAGATGAAGACGCGAATGATCTTTCTCTGTGTGTTAATGAAGAGTAATGAAGATGCCTCTTATATTAACTATATAGAAATGTTCACGTTTTTAAATTAAACTTTACTGACTTTTTTTTCATATTGCATATTTTTTTTCCTAATCCCTGCCTTAAAAAAATTGCAGTGCAGCAACTTAAAAGCACCCGATATTGCCTCTTTCACAGGCGTAAGGTAGTTCTGCACAGCTACGGTTTATAAATGCTTTGTCTTTGGACTCTGCTCGTCTATGGGACGCCTACAGCCTCTTCATTTTTATTTTATTTTTATTTTTTTCTGTGGTTGTAAAAGGATTCGAGCGATGGAGAGAAGTGTGTTTCTCATTAACAGATGGTTTCTTCTGCCCTGCACACGCATCCAGCAGCCCTGGCCTCGGCCGCTGCCTCTGGGACCGCCGCAGATTGGCGGCTTGTCTTTGCACACCTCCTAACCCAACGAAGAATTATGGGAGTATGGCAAAGGAAAGACAGAAAGACTGGAAACATGCACAGACAAAGAACTGCTTGTGTGATTAATTTAAATGCAAATAATAAAAATCTAGTTTCAGCTTTATCTCCAATTTTAGTTGACATTCGTTAAAGTGACAGTAAAGTCGTTCAAAGTTTATTCATGTGAGGATTTTTTTAAAACCTACTTTTATGTTAGAAACAAGAAGAAAAATATAATCTGCTATACTTTTGTGTCGTAGCTGCATTAAGTTAGGAGCTAAATCTCTATAATCAGCTCAGTCTTGTGTGTAGCACATATAAAAATCTCTCCGTAGTTGGAAAACCTCCAAACAAAGATCGCCGCAGGACATTCCAGATTTACGTTTCCTCTGTTTAAATCAGTATTTTTACAGGGACAAACTTTAGATTCTAGATTTTTTCAATTACATCTTGTAATAGCTGCTCTGTTGCTGCATTTGCAAAAAGCCTCTTTGGAGGATAAACCATCTTAAGAACTCATATTTAAAGAATAACTTAAACAAACCTCATATGTCCTTTTTTTGTTGCTTCATTTAGACATTTTTAGAATAGTCCAGACAGTTATTTTAGAGCACAGGTAAACACCGTAATGGATCGCTCATCTGTGCTGAAGCTCAAACCTGACTGCTTTATGCGTTGGTCGGTGTTTTGTTCCGCTTTTGCCGCTGACATCATTCATTAAATATTTCAGCTATTTTTTTTGTATTGCATTTTTCCCCGAACCACATCTCAAAAGCAGTTTTGCTCCCCCAGATGATGAGCATTGTTTATAAAAACGTAAAAAATCACTGATCCACATCTGGAACTACATTTAATCTAGCTTTAAACTGTACTATTTTTTTTTTACATCTGGTTGGAGTGACCAGACTTTTCCTATTTTTTGACAGAGCTGGCAGGCAAGGTGGATTGTCCACTTTATATGATAGGATGTTTCCATGATAGAAACCGGAGATCTGCAGCCTCTTTCTGGGAGCTCTGCCCACAGAAAACAGAAGGAGATTTTTTTCTTCTTAGGGACCTCATCGAATGGGTCAGAGGCAGGTGGGCCTCATGTGCTCCTGGCTGATGTCTCTTCCCTTGTGGCCCCCACTCGTTTGCCCACGCTCCGGAAACATGTCGCTGTCAGTGAGGCGGGGAGCGACGCTCCATGCTTCGTTTAACTGGAAAAGTGTTGAGGCGCGCTGGAGCCTCCCCGTCTGTTTTAGTTTGTGCATATGCCTGCTTGTTCACATTCCTACGTTGACACGTGCGCGTTTGTCTTCAGATGAATTGTAAGTGGACGACGGAGACAGAAACGTTTGGGTTGTTCAGCATCGCCGCCTGTCAGATATCAACCGTCTGCGTGGAAATGTTAAGACAAGAAAAGCTGCTGTGCACCTGCGTGCCTGTAGCCTCTGTTGTCTCGCTCCGACTAGTACTCCGGAGTCTCCCACCGCTCTTGCCTTGGACAGATTAAGAAAAATCCGTCCAAACGTAATTAGTGGGAGAGCTGATGATGTGTTGTTGGCCAGGAAATAATTCAATGATTGTGCAGAGGAAGTTGGAGCAGGACTGAAAAGAAAAGGTGGAGGACCCTCAGGGGGAGAAAGCAGCTGAGTCTGTTTGAAGGAGAAAGTCTCTGGACTTTCCTGCTCCAACTCGGATTAAAAGCTTTCTGTGTGAGGCTATTTTCAGTCTTTCAATAAGGTTAATTAGTCAGCTAGTTGTCAATGGGCTCTTATTCAGCCTGCTGGGGCAAAGGGCATAAGGTAGGGTCCTTATGTTCCTTTATTTCTTTCCTGGCAACATAAGATATTGAAGCTAGCCTCTGCTGTTTTTCCACTTTACAAAATTCATTTTAAGAGCAAGAATCAGTTTATTTATATAGCGCCAATTAACAACAGATGTTGTCTCAAGGCGCTTTATAAGAAAATCAATTAAAATCGAAGATTCATCTTAAACAAATCAGTTTTAAAAAGTTTCCAATCTAAGGAACCCCAGAAGATTGCATCGAGTTATTGACTTGCACCATTCACTCCTCTGGAATCAGACCGAAACAATGGCTTGTGTTGTCATTGACTTTACAGCAATCGCTCATACTGAGCATGCATGTAGCGACAGTGGAGAGGAAAA